>VZTY01023686.1:22377-143900 GCA_013400935.1 Turnix velox | reverse complement strand
CCCCCCCCCCCCCCACCCACGAATGTACCCTCTCATGGATATTTTGAAAATAAAGGCCCATTTTGTCTCAGGTGAAAAGTAAAGAAATCAAGAACAAAGCTTTTTTATGGGAGATCTAGCTGAAAAGCAACAGACTCTGGTACACAATGGTTATTTTGATAGTTAAAGAGACATGGTTGTAAGAGTCAGCTTTGCAGCCCCTCTCAAGCAAGCCAAGAACAAAAATTCCATCCCAAATTCATCCCGTGCTTTAAATGTATTTATTTACTGCTTATAACATTGCAAAAGGTAAAATTGATTCATTTGCTTTGAGAATTGCTGGGAGAAGAGGCAGATTGGATGATAAGAGGTTAAATAAGAGAATATACTGCCTCCAACAAAAAAATGCTAGTGAAGATGAAAACTGAATTGATTAACTGAGCCCTTTGCTGGACATGAAAATGTCCAGTAAATGTGAGCAGGAGACAGGAGGCTCTAAAGGAGACATAACCCAGATATTAAGTGTTACCTCTCTTGGATTAGCTCTATGTTAATAGCCTTATTCCCTGCTATTGATCAAAAAATAGGATGGTTGGTCACATAATTAACTCAAATAAGAGTCCAAGAGCAGAAGCTGAGCAGCCCTCAGACTCCAGCTACATCCAGCCCCTCTAGATCAGTTGTTTAATAACCACAGAACACAGTACAATGTTCTCTTTCCTCTCCTTGGTGAACTGGTTGATTGTTAAACATCCCTTGCTGCCATATACTTAAATTTTTCATCTCAATATATTTTGCTTCTAAAGAGATAACCTAATTTTCCCTAGAGTATTTATTAGATACATCGTAGAATGTGCTTTATGTTGGTGTTTTAACTGCCACCTCTCAAGGCCTGCAGTGGGTTGCTTTCCACAGTTTTAGGAGCTGGCTCAGTACATTCAGGAATATTCAAATATACATTCTATCACAGTAAGTCACCAGGGCCACTATGAGCAAGGGCTACATGCTCACAGCAGATATCCAGAGGAGCAGTGCACCACCACAGACGAGAGCTTTTGCTCATCAACAAGTCCCAGCCAAAAGATTACCACCCAGAGAGTCTTTCCAGAAACACCAGGAGCAGCTCAGATGTTTTCCTCACCACTGTGGACAAGCCAATGTCTTTTTGATAGGAGAGACTGAATCTTTCCAATTGTTTTTGATTAATCTCTTTCCATATGAGCACCCAAACCACTTCCCAAGGACTCTGTGTGGCAGAGTGGGTTTGCTTATTGTAGCTCTGCCTTTCACCCAGGACAAGGCACACCACAGCTACAAACAAGCTGTAGCCAAGAAGGCAGGTCTTACACTTTCCGCCTCCCCGCTGTGCTGCAGCCATCTCTGGGCCCAAATGAGCAGAAGACAGATAATCTAAACCCAACCCTTAGCATCTGACTCCTGTAATCATGCTGCTCATCATGAACAATGACGCTGCTAGAAGGGAAAACACAGGGGCACAGGGCCAGGGAAGGGCCAGAGATCACAGAACGTGTTGAGTTGGAAGAGACCATCAAAAGATATTTAATCCAAACCCTCTGTTGTGAGTAGGATCATCTTGCACTGGATCAGGTTGCTCTGAGCCTTATCAAGCTTGCCTCCACCACCTCTCTGGGCAACATGTGCCAGTACCTCACCACCCTCACAGTGAAGAATTTCTTCCTTATGTCTCATCTGAACCTCCCCTGCTCTTGCTTAAAACCATTGCCTCTCATCCTATTGTTCCATGCCCTGGAAAACAGTCCCTCCCCATCTTTTTTGTAGACTTCCCTCAGACACTGGTAGGTCATTAAGAGGCTTCCAGCAGCCTTCTCCAGGCTGAGCATCCCCAACTCTCTCTCTGTCTTCACAAGAAAGATGTTCCATTCCTCACATCATCCTTGTGGCCTCCACTTGACCCTCTTCAATAAGTCCATGTCCTTCTTGTGCTGAGGGCTCCACAGCTGAAAGCAATACTCCATATGGGGTCTCACAAGAGCAGAGAAGGGGGGAAGAATCACCTACTTCAACCTGTTTGCCATGGCTTTTCTGATGCAGCCCAGGATGCAGTTGTCCTTCTGGGCTGTGAGCACACATTGTTGGCTCATGTCCAGGTTTTCATCCCCCAGTAAACAGCTCTTCACTGTCCATTGACAGCAGGTATTGCAGGGCCAGGGCAGGGCTCACAGGGGCAGATGGGGGTTTTCCCATGCACACCTACATCCTGGCTCCCTCAGGACAGAACAGACACCAGCCAGGCCAGTGAGGATTATACTGGCTGTGATGCTCAAAATGTTCATTGTGTCTCCTGACAGCTTTGCTCCTTTTCCCTTGTTCTGCTGCACATGGTTCCCACCACCTGATCTCCACTGGATCTAGCTGGAATGCACTGGGACAAGCTGAAAGTGGCTTCCAACAGGAGAAGACTACACTCATCAAAGCGACCCCACTGTGGTTGGCTGGCACATAGTGTGGTCCCCTCTCTGTTGTTGCAACACTACCTCTGCCCAGTACAGTTTTCCAGGTACCATTTATTGTGTTTTTGCCTCCTGCCAGGATATCCCCAGACAGAGTCACCTGCCATGTCCCCATCTGTGTCTGTCTGCCTCTGCTCTTCCAGCCTTATCACTTGTCCTCAGAGCCGGACTGCCATGCAGTGCTGCTGTGTGCCACTGCTCTGATCAACAGCATGCCAAGGTAAACATTCCTTACCCCATGAGAGGAAAAAATAAAAACAAGGAAGGAAAGTTTTGCTGCATTTTCTATCTGTGCTTTATTGGTAATTTTGCTTTAAAAGGTCAGAAAGGTCTCTTGCCCTTTCATTTCAGGAATCAGCTTCTGCTCTCACTGTGTTTCCCTCACCTCCATCAGCCCTGTGGTAATTATACAGTGGAATATATTAAGGCAAAACATTGTTTTCCTCTGACTATCCTCTCGAGCTGTATTTCAAATGCTTGGAAAAGACCCTGGAAATAGTTGAGGCCTGTACAGTGTCAAGGAGCTGGACCCCTGGTATCTTTGTCCCTCTACCACTCAAAGTTGGCATCAGAGTCACTGCTGCAAAGTGGCAAAGGCATGGATACATTCCCCAGACAGGCTGCAAAAGGATGGTCTGTAATGGATGTGAATAACTCACACCAGAGCAGCCACAGGTCAGAGGTGTTGTTAGCCCTCATGTCACTTCATGAATATTCACAACACAAGATTGTTGGGACTTTTGCCCCACTTAGGTATTTTTAGTGTAATTTCTTTTTCTTTATTTGCATTCACTCTAATTCTGAAGGGTGGGGGTTGTGTTTGGAGCCAGCAATAAAGAGCTCTGCTTTTTATCACCATACAGCGAATTGCAGTTAACTGCAGACTTTGAGAACAATACAGAAATCTATTTCATTAACTCCAGATACTGCTTACCTCCAATTATACAGCTGTATGAAAATTACTAAGTGTGAAATATAAAAAGGTTGTCTTGTAATTGAAACCTTTTTTTTAGTTAAATTTTTAAATCAGTAAGAAGAAAATTAAAAAAAAGAGCAGTTTGATGGCACTCACCCTATTTGCTCAATATGGAGCTATAACCACCATGAAAAACCATTTACCTCTTGGTGTGTTCTGTGGGAAGGAAAACTGAGGAAGTTCCTTGCCAGCTTTAAAATACAGTATTTCAGTCGAGTGTTCGAGAAGAACAAGGGGGCTGAAACACTGGATTCATCCCTGAGGGGACAAAACTCCTCCACTGGTGAAGGCTTCTCCACCATCTCTTTGGCAAAAACCACCCTAAAAGAGGCTTCCCCCACAGCCCGTGAAGTGTGGGCCTGGGATGCCTTGACTGGTTAGGTCCTGGAACAGGCTGCTGAGGGAGGTTGTGGATGCCCCGTCCTTGGAGGTGTTCAAGGCCAGGTTGGACGGGGCCCTGGGCAACCTGATCTAGTAAATGTGTTTGTTTGGTGGCCCTGCTAGGCAGGGGGGCTGAAGCTACATGATCCTTGAGGTCCCTTCCAACCCGGGTCATTCTGTGATTCTGTGACTTGAGCAGAAGAGTCACTGTCTCCCTGGAGGAGACCCTGGGCAGGATCCCCAGAGTCACAGGGAGTAGAACTAGCCCTGCTGCCCATGATTGCCCGCTCAGTTGCTTAAATAGGGGAAAATGGCTCATTTTACACTAAAATCTACCTTCTCTTTTTTCCCAGAAGGGAGATCCCAGGCCCCAGGGATAGACACTCATCTGTGCCCTGCTATGCAGCCTCAGGGATGACCCATGCAGGATGAGCTCTTATCACTAGGCAGTCTTCAGTGCAACCACAATGTTGAAGATGAGCCCTTATATCTAGCAGCACTAAAGCAGAACAAAACATTTTTCAGGGGAATTTCCTCAATGCTTTTACAGCTCTGCTGTCATATTTACTGCACTCATTAATACTGCTATTTTAGTTTTGACTCTTGCCTTGTAGCACATGCATTATTTTGAGTATACCAATCACTTTCAGGGGATTTTTTTTCTGAAGTTTTGTACAGAGGTGTTAACCCTTTGTTTCCTGGGATCACAGTGGTAGCTCTGGAAACTCAAGGTATGACAAAGATCTTGCTCTTGGGCAGAGGTGCCTTTCTCTGTTCCTCACCTTTAGGAATCAAATAAATCACCATGGTCCATAGTCTTACTTTGCCCACAGTCTGAGGCACATAGGACTTGATGCTGCTGTGAAGGAAGACCATAGAATCACAGAATAGTTTGGGTTGGAAGGGGCTTCAAATATCATCTGGTTCCAACTCCCCTGCTCTGGGCACAGTCACCTGCCACCAGACCAGGTTGCTCAAAGCTTCATTTAACGTGGCCTCGAACACTTCCAGGGATGGAGTAGCTACAGCTTCTCTGGGCAACATGGGACAGTGTCTCACCACCCTCACAGTAAAGAATTTATTTCCAATGTCTCGTCTAAATTTCACCTCTTTCAGTTTAAAACTGTTCCCTATGCATTCCCACAAAGTCTGTTTCCATCTTTCTTGTAGTGCTCCTTCAGGTACTGGAAGATCACTATGAGGTCTCCCTGCAGCCTTCTCCAGACTGAACAACTCCAACTCTCTTCACAGGATAGATTCTCCAACCCTCTCATCATCTTGGTGGTCCTCTTTTGGACTCCAACAGCTCTCAGCTCTTTGAATGGCTGTCATTATCTGGTCAAGAGGCCTGTAAACTCATCTGGCTTTGTGCTTGGCATCCTAGCATCCTAGCATTGCTGATCAGCAGGTATCTCCCCATCTTTCTGTCCCACTGTCTGGCCCAGCAAAGAGGACACTGAGAATTGCCAACAACATGCTTGAAAGGAAGTTCTGTACAAGCCTGACAAAGAAAGTATGCTGGTACTGGGTGGACTGCGAAGGCAATTACACGGAGAAGAAAAGACTCGACCTGAAAATAAAAAGGTTTCTGCATAGAGAAGACATGTCTTATGTGCTACTAGTCTGGATTGGCTGCAAGATCTATACAGTCAGGGCAAAAAAAGACCCCAGCATGTGTCAGGGTGATGAGCAATACAAGGATGTGTGGAAACTCCACTGCTTTCATCTCCCTCTTTTGTTTGAAATTTTTACGTATTTTTGCTGAAAGCTCCACAACTTTGGTTGATGTGAAACTCACCGCACTGTGAGCTCTCCTTGGAAAAAGCAAATGGGCATCTGTGTTAGGGTTAAGGAATTCTGAAGGGGCTACCCTTGTGACCAGCATATAGACCATGCACATTACCTAATAAAGAATAGCAAAGCAATTTATTGCAAGATACTTACCAACCTGATATTTGTCTATGGCCTGAGGAAGAGGCCAAGATATCTTCCAGAATGAAGCATTAGCACTGAAAGAAGGTGGCAGGCACCCAGTTATCATGTGCTGAGGGTATGCTGCTGCTGTCCACTTCTCATGGAGAAAATGCTGGCTTCATTGGACTTTACGAATGACCCTATCCCAGCATGTGTGGCTAACACATGCAGGGGTAGTAGCCAAATCCAGCTCTTCGCTGCATAAACATTAGGCTCTAGTGTTCATGCACCTACAGCTTGGTGGTTGTTTACTTCCTCATGTTCAGCTTCATCAAAGCACCCCCTGGCTGACTAGTGTGGTATAGTCCCATGATGTTTCTCTTTATTACAGTTTATCAGCCAAGGTACATCATACACTGTTGAGTTAAAACATTGTCTCCATAGTTGGTTCTTTAGTTCAATGTCAGCTGTTTCACACCCTCCTTTTGATGTGTCTTTGAGTGTGTGGTACAACATACAATGGCCCTACGGGGGCCTTTCAGGAGGGTCCATTACAGACCATTTCTGACATACCTGTAACATACACAGCATCTACAGGACTGCAGAGGAGAAGCTACAAGTGGCAGCTTCTGATGGTGCAAAGCTGTCAGCAAAAAGATGGTTCCAAGTTAAAAGGAAAACCCTACTTTACTAATTGTCACAGTTGTGTCACTGGTAGCCTGGCAGCTCCAGCTTGTCATCACTTGTCATTGCTTCTGCACAGCAGACAGTTTGATCATCACCATGAGTGGAGGGAGCAAAATCAACACCAGGGACAGAGAGAGTCACTATGTCCCTCCTCATCCTCTCCACACTTCAAGTCAAGAGGTTACAGTCACAGTACCATGAGGAGGTGAAGAAATGTCACCTTCCCCATCATCCTCATTCCCTCACCAGCATGGAATTTGCACGCTTATGAAATGTGCAAGTCCAACATGTGGCTTTCCTCAAACCCACACTCACTGCTGAGAAAACACTATTCCTACCATAGAAACCAGGGGTCCCAACCGCAGCCCACCTCCTCAGTGCTCCAGTAGCTTCCTCTGTCTAGGTCACGACAGAGAAGCAGTCATAGTGAGACAAACCTGAAACTCAGATTCTCATCCTGCCCAGGGCCACCTGAGACTCATTCTTGTTAATTATATCAACACAGTTGAGTCCTACCTTGCAGCTGGACAGAATTCAGCCTAACAACTTCATTTGCTCTGAACAAGTGTTTTAGAATATAAAACTCCAACTGCAAACTACAGTCTTTAATCCCTTCTGGACATAGGACTGAAATTCTGTAGCAAATGATTTTAAAAACAGAGTTGTACATGTATATCAGATATCATTTGAAGTAATGAGTGTATTTTTCTAATCTTCCCAATGCCAACCTAACAACCTATTTCCAATATCATGCATAATAATTAATTTGTCTTTCATATAATAATAAGATTAACATTTTCACATTTACATGTGGTACTGGGTTATGTTCAAATAAAATAAGTTCTAATGAGAAAACTGGAAATGGCAGCAAATCAAAGTTCCACTCAGCAGCCCAGGTTTCTGCGTGTTTATCTCTTTCCTGCATGTATTTTTGTCAAGATTCCACTGTAAACAAGATTATTTCTTTCATGTTAGGTTAGCCTGGGCAAATATGTTTAATTAACAACAAATACACACTGTAAACATTGAAATAAATCTAAATACCTCAGAAAACACCCTGTGAACCATAGGGTGCTTCAGATACTATATCCTAAACATGAGGCTATGTGGCATGAACTCACCACAGAGAGGGAGCTCTGGGTCAGGCACAGCGTGGTTTCAAAATAATTCTTAAATGCTTTACTTCTAGAGATCCATACATATAAGAAGCATATATCAAAGTTGGGTTTTTTTCAGTAAGGCTGGAAAATTTTCATTTTCTAAGGAAAACACCGAAACACTATCAGAAATCAATGGATTCCAACTAAGCAAGACGAAAATTAGAGAGATTTCTAGTTCTTAATAGAAACTGATATTCACAGAAGAGCCTGTGATAAAATAGACTGCAGCAACTGCCTGAGCCTAAACTTCCAGGATTTACCCCAACAGCAATTCTTCCAGGGCTCCCACTTAAGCTCACACCTCAGTAACAAGGTGACTGAAGGTTTCTGGAAAGCAACAAGTAATTTTACCCTAACACTTAGTGCATCCTTCTGCCTTCCTGCTAACGGGGAGTCAAACACTTAAGGAGCCACAGGCACTTCATCATGTTTTATAGCCTGGGAAGCTGCACTGCTGGTGTGATGAAGGCAGGAGACATCTGTAAATCTCTGGAACACAAGCAGAGCACCCTGCTACATTACAAAGTGACTCCATCTTCCCAGGGAAGGATGGTCATCACGGAAAGCGAAAGCATTTTTCACAGCAGCATCCCAGTAGGATGTGTTCCCACACTGTGGGTGCAGAGGCAGTTGCTAGCATTGCATAGCCCTGGGTGGGAGCAGATCAGAGATAGGAGCTCTGTTGGAAAGTTTTCTGATCATATCTCCACTGAACTGTGGGACAAGGTATTTCCCCTACCAGACACAGGGATTTTATCTCTTGTCCTTGTGATCCTATGTGACCTGCAGACACAGCCCCTTTGCTCTCCAATTATCTACAACAATTTGCTGTCACTCCTCCCTCCATGCTCTGAGCATGGCTGTCCTGATGGTAGGGAACTCACCAGGGACTGGAGATCTCCTGCCCCAAAGGACACCTGTCTGTGAAGCTGCAGAATCTGAAAGCTGCAGCTAAAACGCGGGAGGTGTTGCCTACTGCTTTGTGTGCCGCCAGCACCTGCATCCCCAGGTCCTGCCAAGAGAGTAGGCCCTGCAAACAAGGGACTGACTCCACCACCCTGGGATCCATCAGCATTAAGTACATTTTCTTCCTCCCTGGAAACATTCTGTGCCCAAGCAGGACTGTCTCATATAGTGATGGATGATGGTGGCTCTCCAGCTCCCCATAGCACAGATACCCTTCATTTTCTTCCATTATTCCGGACATTGATATTTGATATTGATTGATATTTGATGGACCACACTGATATTTGATGACCACATTTTCATCAAAGCTTGCCAAGTGCTAATCCATTGACCCCCACCAGCTGGGGAGGTGGGCAGGAGGCTGAGTGATGAATCCCAGACTGGGGAAGTCTCTGTCTACTTAAAGGTCAGCAGAGGGGAGGCAGAGGTCAGAGCTCGCTCTCTCATCTTGAGAGCTCAGAAGCTGCTGCAGTTCAGCACTCACCAATACTGGTGCTGTAGGGAATCTGCCAGGAGCATCCCAACAGAGCAGACCAAGGATTTGTGCTACCAGAAATGTCTCCTGGCCTTGCTGGAGGAATAAGCAGAGTAAAGGGTTATGACCATTTCCAGAACAAGTCTTTTAGCAGAAGAGGAAACAGCTCAGCTTGCACCAGGAGAGGATTAGATTTGATGTTAGGAAAAATGTTCACACTGAAAGAGTTATCAAGCATTGGAACAGGCTGCTGAGGGAAGAGGTTGAAGCAACATCCCTAGAGGTATTTAAGAGCTGGGTAGATGTAGTGCTTAGAGGTATGGTTTAAGGCTGGTTCTTGTCAGAGTTAGGCTAGTGGTTGGACTGAATGATCTGAAGGGTCCATTCCAACAACTGTGATTCTACGAATCTATGATTCTATGATTTTTCAGTATGCAATCCTGCATTGACTATGGTCTTGGACTGCTAGGTAAGCCAAGAGGTAGGGGACATGTCACCTAGGAAAAATACTGGTTACAGCCCTTGTGCACCCTTCATACATTGTCTTTTTGTCATGGGGAGTAGTGCTCAGAGTCCCTGTGTCCCTGAAAAAGGCCAGTGATTGACTGACAGCTGTACTCAGAGATGCCATATGGTTGTGGAACACACCGAGGCTGACACAGGACCAGATCCCTACCAGCACAGAGAGGCAGGTCTGAAGGCAGGTCTTGCCATGGGACTACCATGGGCCATCCCCAGCATCACCAGCAGGGCCTTGAGACCTCTTACATAATGTTAAAATGATGCAGTCATTAACATCTTGTTTGTAAAGTTTCCAGTGTACATGCAAATTTCCTTACCAAATTATATGTGATTCAAGCTCCCCTGAATGGCCATTTCCCTAAAGACCTACAGTTGCTTATACCTTTGCCAGATTTTAGGAGTCTGGGCTGCAGTTTTCTACACCATGTATCTGACTCAGATGATGGTTTGGTTTTGAGGTGGGTGTTTCATGTGTATGCATTTGTTTCCTCAAAAAGACTTGATAAAAAATAATTGTTTTACAAGAGTATAACAATCATTGTCATTTTCCTACCACAACTAGCTTTTTTAGAACTATTTTGCTTTGGTGCACTATCTTGACCAGGTTTTACCATAAGAACTTCACACTTTTGCAGGGAAAACTCCTCTGGGTTTTGAACTGTGTTTCCCTGCATAAAGCTATACACATTTGAGGACAAAGTTTATTCCTGTGTTTAACTGAACAGCAGAAATTAGGACACTGGCTGCTCAAACGCACATTTTTCTGCTTCCTCCCCCTTCATGCCGCAGATTTGTGTATGTTTCATGAAGCCAATGACAGTCTTTTTCAAGCTGGTCTCAACAGAGCAACCTAGGGCAACATAAGCCTTCTGCCTTGAGTTTGTCCTTCTGGGGAAAGGAGGTTCATCAGGTCACCAGAATTTGAGTCCTTTCCTATATGCCTGTAACTTGACATCTGGACTGTGCTATTCTGAGAGCAGGCTGTCTGTCCATTCATGATCAGCCATTCTGTCTTCCCAGCACAGGAAAGACAATCCAAAGATGTTTTCAAAGACATCTAGTTGCAGGGGCTTGAACTGAATAGACTCATCATGTGCTTCTTCCAGAAGCTCCTACAGACAACTCCTCTCCATCAGCTCACTCCAGCGCTGACATTTGTATGATTGTGCCACCCTGCTCCCAGTGACATGCAATAGTGGATAGGCTTGGTTGCCCTGAAGAGATCAGCAATTTCAGCTAATTACATTGCTGACATAAGTAACAGCTCAACAGCTCACACACCATTTTCCGTGTTTATTATCAGCACAGACATGATGAATCCAGATACTTTTGGTCAAGAGTGCCAAAGACCATGCCTCAGTTCTGGGGTTTTGGGAATGCCACCAGAGGCAGTCCCTCAGTACTGCATGTCCCTTCATGCAGCTGCACAGTGACAAGTAGGAGTTCTCCCAGAGGTCAATTCTGTAGCAGGAGGAATGACACAGGGCTAAGGTTGACAGGACATTATTAACAACACAAGTCCTATTCTGTCCTCTTGGAGTGAAAAGCATGGGAAAAGACAGTGGGCTAAGAGATGTCTTGGCTAAAGCTGCTGCATCAACACCCACAGCCACTGGCTCCAGCAGTGCCCAGGCTGTAACATCAGCACCACTCAGGCCACTTTAGGCTTGTTTTGCCTCCACTGGTGGCACTGGCAGCATTATATCCTTCTATGGTACACCTGTGGGCTACCTGGGATCTGACCCTGTCACCAGCCAGCTGCTGTAGACCCCACACACAGTCAAAGCAAGTCTTCAATGCTGCAGAATCCACTCAGAGAACCACATAACGTGGTAACACTGGCCCAGGAAACTCCAGTCTGCCACCCAGGGACCAGCAAGGCATGGTCCAAGGCTTTCCCCAAGGTCCTGCTAAATCCACCCCACCACAGCAAACATTCTGCATCCAGAGTTGTAATGGGGTTATGCTGTTTTATTTAGGTGGCTCTGCAAAAGCTGCTATTGTATTTTAGGCTGTAGAGCAGATAAACCACCCAGGGTGTTAAATATTTAACATTCATGGAAATGAGCCCAGGATCAAGGAGAACCTGACGACTAGCTCTCACTAACTGCTATCAACATCTGTCTACCCACAGAGTGAGATGAGCGTTCTCCAATGGGATCTTCTTTCCATAAGCAAGCACCACAATGACCACCAAGAAGTAAAGATGGTACTGGGATCCGATTTTGGAGTGACAATGGAGTATGATGTGGTAATGTGAGTGTTTCCCTCCCTGGGTGCTGCAGGATGAGGTCGGCTTGTTCTGGAGGCACCATGACTTGAAGCCCCAGCATTGTCACCCCCCTTCTCTTTACCGGCAGCTCCTGACATAGGCTGCAGCTAGCATCCATGTAAAAGCTGGAGGGCTGGAGGTGGTCTCCCCTTCACAGCCACATCTGGATTAGCAGGGCCCAAAAAGTGGCTGATGTGAGACATGAAAAACAGAGTAGTGTTCACCTCTGCTCACCTGCATGAGCAGTTATAGGGTAAATTGAACAACTTGCTTGGTTTAAATGGAAATACTCATGCACTGGAGAAAGCAAACTGGGCTACAAGCGGTAAACCTGCATCTTTCTGGAGTGTGTATAAGATAGTGGGTTTTTTGGGGGAGTTATTCATGCAGGCATATTGATGGTATTTACCCCAGTTTTGTTGACAGGTAAAATCTCTGCTGATGTAGTTTCCAGAGTAGATGAGCAATCTCTGGCAGAGAGGCAGAGAAAGACTTCTTGGTAAACTGCCTGACAGAGGTTGTGACATAGCCAGAGCAAGCCTGAGATGGGTGAGGAGGACAAGGGGAAGGTGGAAGGTAGGAAAGCTGAATAGTGGATTGACCTGCCACATTGGCATGAAATACCATGGTGGGCAGCCCAGCATAGCAGAGGTGCTAGACCATGCCTGAGCTGCCCTGGGGAGTCCCAACCTGTCTTGTTTTTGCTTAGTCTGGACAAGGAGTAAAGAAAAGCCATGAGGGGTGAAAGATGTCTTCTGGAGCCAGACTGCATAGGCTGCTTAATTTATCAGATTGTGATCATCTCTTGAAAGTGCCACTTCGGGATGGAGGAATTTGGGAGAGGGGGCTCTTGGGTGCAGCAGGCAGATTGAGAGCATGACCCACACATGGAGCGAGATAAACCCAGACCGGAAATAAGGCATCAAATGGTGTAGGCAATTCAGCACCTGGTAGGAGCTATCAGGAAATCATTTAGGGGGGCTATGTGATCTGTGTTGCCTCTGTCCTACCTTCTGCTTGTGGGGATGCTAAAACATCTTTCATGATCCCTCATAAGCAAAAGGCACCACTTCAGGCCACATCTGTGTCATCCAGGAGCAGAAACATGTACTGTGGGATAAGATCCCAGGAACAGCCTGTCCTCACCAGGGGTTGCACTTCTGATGCCTCACAGGTTTTCTGTGCTCACAGCAGAGACACTCACAGAAACCTGGAAACTTTCCTCCTGTAAGCATTAAAGATTTCATCAGCCTAGAAAGAAAAATTCATGGGAAATGCAATGTTATATCACAGAATCAAAGAATTACCTGGTTGGATGGGATGTTTCAGATCATCGAGTCCAACCACCACTAGATGAAACCAAAATCTTGGTGGGAAAATAACCAGCCAGGAATATTATCCATACATCTTTGCAAATGAAGTTCATCAGCTCACCAACTTGAGCTAATGTCACTGTTCCTCTGACTGTCATCCCTTCAAACCCTCACAGTGAAGGGACAGTTGTCTTTAGTCAGCAGAGACTAAAGCTAATCCAAGCTAATGGCCTTGCTTAAACACATGAAGGCCGGACACACTTCATGCTAACAAGTAAATAAGGGCTCACAGCTCAATTTACTACATAATTACACTTGCATAAAGGAAAGGGAAAATAAGCTCACATTAAGCTTTGATATGTGCTTTTTTACCAAGTGAAAGTGACATGTAACAGTGTGGGTTTGCCCTCAGAGATGCCAGAGTTTAATGAAGTAGGAGAAATCCTGCAGAGAGTAACACAGGACTTAGACTTCTCCTCATAGCGATTAATTTCATACTCTTCTTTAGGAAACTAAACATTTCCTTCAGCAAATGGAAGTTGCCCACCAGCTAGGGATTGCCTTTTGTGTATGTTAGTCTCTCTTCTGCTGCCTGGTCTTGGTGATAAACACAGATTGGCATTTGTATGTCCAGTCCCACGGGTAAAAAGGGCCTGGGGACCCTAAAATTACAGCCCACTTATAGAATGACAAACTCATAGACCAGTTTGGGTTGGAAGGAATCTCAAAGACCGTCTAGTTACAGCCCTCTTCCAATATTTCATCTAAATCTTCCCACTTCTTGTGTAAAACTGTTCCCTCTCATCATATCACTGTACAGACCTGAAAAAATCGTTTCTCCATCTTTCTTGCAGGCCTACATCAGATACTGCAATAAGGTCTCCTTGCAGCTGTCTCTTCTCCAGACTAGCAATGCCAAATCTCTTAGCCTGTCTTCATCTTGGTGGCCCTTCTCTGGACCTTCTCCAACAGGTCCATATCCCTCCTGTACTGGGGGTCTCCAGAGCTAGATGTAATATTCCAGATGGGGTTACATAAGAGCAGAAGGGGAGAATCAGCTCTCTTGACCTGTTAGTTGTGCTCCTTTTAATGCATCCCAGGATACAATTGGCCTTCTGGGCTGCAAGTGCACATTGCTGCCTCATATTCAATTTTTCATCCACTAACATGCCCAAGTCCATCCCATCAAGGCCACCTTTGACTCATTCTCTGATCAGCCTGTAATTCTACTTGGGATCACTTCACACAGAAGATCCAGCCTGCCTTCATGTTCAGGCAAAACAACTCGTGCTCACATTTACATCTTTTTCTGGGCCTGGTGAAGATCTGCAGCCTTGTGGCATGCACTGGAGGGGAACCTGTGGTTATACAGAAGTTCACTGTAGCTCATGCTGGCTGACAAAGTCTGTCTTTGCCCATTGCTTCCTGGGCCAAATGTGCAAGATGCTGATCTCAGTGCATCCTCAGAGTATTTCTTAAGCACTGTTGAAACTACTTGGCTTTGGTTCATTTCCCAAAAGAGACTCATTCAGATTTTTCATATTAGACTGGCTCCGGTAACAGAGTGGAGGGATAGCAGAGTATTCCTTCTGCTTCCAGCGCCTCTGTTGCCAGGTACCATGAGAGTCACGGCAAAGAGCAGGAAGCTAAAACAGATACTCTCTGGAAGGAAGAAGTTGTTTTTCTGGGGTAAGTCCTCTTCAGCTTTCCATGAGACTTTCCTGGAAGTCTTTGCTCAACTCTTAAGTTCAGAAACTCCTACAGAAAGAGGAAAATGGTCTCTTACCTTCAAAATAAATGCACATAGTTTGCATACACCCTTAAGGTGTGAACATCTCGAACTGAAGTTGCTTGTCCATCTCATCTGCACAAAAGATTGCAGCAGACTTTCCACTGGCTGTAACAGATTTTGGATGAAAGCCGCCTGTCCAGGTTCCTCTGGGTGATATCCTTCTGTTCCACCTTGATGAGCACATGACACAGCTTGGTGTCATCAATAAATTTGCTGAGGGTGTGCTCAAACCCATTTACCGTGTTGCCAACAAAGATGTTAAACAGCATTAGTTCCAGGAATGCAACTTGTCATTGATTGTCACTTGGACCACAACTTTTTGAGTGCAGCAATTCTGACAATCCTTTGTTTACCCAATGGTCTGTCCACTTGCTCCTGAACTGTCTCCAGGGATATGTTTGGTGGTGAAAACCAAGCCAAACCATTTACACAGGCTAGTGAACTTTTTATTAAGAATGTCACCAGTTAGCAATTTCTCCAATAACTAATGAAACTATATTCATATTCTCCTGTGTACTCACCCCAATAATCTTGGTTTCCTTGATCACATCTCCTCTGCCCTTCTGTGCAATCTCCTTTTCTTCTCCATTCCTGTGTCCCCAGCATTTACCATTTCACAGTTCATGTTCCCTCAGAAACACAGGGATCCTTTGACAGCACTCCCTATCCATCCTCACCTCCTTTAACTAGAACTGAGCAAGAGGAGCTTGTACTATAGTTGGTTCTAGACCACATCTGATTCAGGAGGCCACTGAGATCATTTGCTCTAGATACCTTTTACCAGTGAGGACACTAGCCCATCTTTCTCTGCTTCATGTTTATGTTTTTCATAACAAACCTGTGATCTTCTTGAGTTCCTTACCACTCTGGTGTTTTCCAGAGCCTGTACAGCAGGAGCTTCTGGGGGGGTGACAGATGGACAGGGAAAAATCACTGGCAAGGCAGTTGCATAACTCATTATTTAAGGAAACTCAGGCAAAAATAGTCCATGGGCTGTTCTTTGGTGTTTGTGGAGAGAAGTCAGGCCTTTGGCCTCTTTCCTGATTTCAGTGTAACCTGTTGGAGCTCTTTGGATAAATGCTGAGAAGAACTCCAGAAGGAGGATCTGTCATGCAAGAGCTGAACATCCTCTTGCTCTAATCTTCTGATGGAGAAATGGGTCACAGCTCAACTCAGCCTGTGAGGGACCTCTGGAAATTTCTAGTCCAACTCTCAGCTCACAGTGGGCTCAGCTATGAGACCAGAACAGAATGGTCATAGCTCTACCCTGTGTGCACTTGGAAGCTTCCAAAGATGGAAGCTGCACAGTCTCTTCTATAATTTTTCATCAATACTGGTTTCTGTTACAACACAGGACCTTGAAACAGAGGCCAGCAGCAGAGGGTGGAGCTGATGATTTGCCTCCAAACAGATGACTTTAAAGAATCATAGAATGGGACCTCCAAGATTATATGGTTCCAATATCCCTGTCCTGGTCACAAATACCTCCCACATGACCAGGTTACTCAAAGCTCCATCCAGCCTGGCCTTGAATCCCTCCAGGGATGGCATAGCCACAGCTTCTGTGGGCAGCCTGGGCCAGGGCTCACCACCCTCACAGCAAAGAATCCTTATCTTGCCTTTTTCAGTGTAAAACTGTTCCCAAATTGCTACACTCCCCTGCAGTCATTCTCTTTCTTGTAGGCCCCCTTCAGGTCATGGAAGACCTCTACAAGGTTTCCCAGCAGATACTCTTCTTTATGTATTTCTAATCAAAGAAATAAGATCATACAATTTAGTGCCCTTGATGCATCCTCAGTCTTGCCCTCAGTCTTTTTTCTGTGTTGTACATTATGTTGAGGCACATTAATCCTTCCACAAGGGTCTGCCATTCTTAGATGGTAATTAACATAGAATAACAAACATGTAAACTGAGCAGATTTGATTTGGAACATGTTGATGCATTTGGCACCAATGCTTGGGTCAGTGATTATATTCCCTCTATGCATCTGGTATTTGTTCTCTTCCTGCAGCTATGCCAGGAACACAGGTGCTAGAAATTGAAGACTATTGCTCTGGATTTTTGAGTCTACATTGCCTTTAATCCACAGTGCCTTAAACTTAGTTTTCACCCTTTCATAGAGCTATTAAGTAGAATCATTAGTTTTTTAAAGTTGTGTTTTTTCCCTATAACCCTCCAAAATGAGAGAAAGCTTCCAAACAGATCTGTGCAAGAATGAAAGAGAGAATCTAATCATAATGCCTGTGCACAGCTTTCAGACTGACCTCTGTACATTAGGAATATGTAAAAATACCAATTTCATGCTCTGACAACTTATTCTGCATTGATGGGGGATAATGCCATGGGGATGCCAAATGTCAAAGCATTACATAATGCAAACCATTCATACAGTGTCTCCTGGGCTGTCACCAGTGGTTCCTTAAGGGAAATTTTCAAGATAGAGGAAAGAAATAGAGACTAGTAACTGCCAAAATAAAATGGAAATCATGAAGTCAGACTCAGAAACTATTGCAAGTGCGGCACCAAGCCTTTGAGCACAGAGTCTGTTCTGGCTCTGAATTGCCCTTTCGCTTCTGTCAAAAGAGGAAATTCCGTGTTGCCAATTTCAGAAGCTGCAGATAAGCAGAAAATGGCTGTCCACAGGGGACCTACACATTCTTCCCCTCAACACATTTTTCTACATAGCCTATTTTTGGAAAGTGTGGATGTCCAGAAGGGCAACCTCTTCCCTTAAGCCTAGGAGAGCAAGAGGCAGCAGCAGAAATGCTGTCATCATGTAGGAGGCCAGGAGAGCATGTGTGTAGTCACCTCGTTGGTTAGAATAATAGAATATGTTGGGTTGGAAGGCCATCTAGTCCAACCTCCCTGCAGTAAGCAGTGACATCTTGCACTAGATCATCTTGGTCAGAGCTTCATTAAGCCTGGCCTTGAATGTCTCCAGGTATGGGGCCTCCACCACCTCTCTGGACAACATGTTACAGTGCCTTACCACTGTTATGGAAAAGAACTTCTTCCTAAGGTCTAATCTGCTCTAGTTACAAAACATTGCCCCTCCTTCTATGGCTTCATGCCCTGGCAAATGGTCCCTCCCCAGCTTCCTTGTCAACCTCTTTCAGGTTCTGGTAGGATGCTATGATGTGTTTCCACATACTTCCCTTCTCCAGGCTGAAGACTTGCTTGATATGTGTCTCCTCCCCCAAGATATCAGAGCAACTGAGAGAGCTGGGTAAGGGAGTAGGACCTGCCACCCAGGGATAGAGTTGCCATTCCTGCTCAGTACCGTCTGTTCCAGGGAGGCTGCCAGCATGGCCAACATGGCCCACCCACAGCATGTCAGGAACCCATAACCATCCCACAGTCAGGAGGGAAAACCACATCCCTGCTTATCCCTGATTTCTGCCTGATCTCTGGAATTCAGCAGCTGTCATGGCTCTGTAGTGCTGCACAATCCAAGCAGAAGTTCCACTCAGAGGCTTCAGCTCTTCTTCAAACCAGGGATCTTGATTTTTTTTTGTCCTGA
The DNA here is from genome assembly GCA_013400935.1 of Turnix velox. Taxonomy (NCBI): domain Eukaryota; kingdom Metazoa; phylum Chordata; class Aves; order Charadriiformes; family Turnicidae; genus Turnix; species Turnix velox. The sequence goes on along the minus strand of VZTY01023686.1, from coordinate 125,450 downwards.
AAATTATGAAGATTCTTATTGAATGGAATTTGGGGAGAGGCAGAACACTATTATGATTGTGTTGTTCACTTAGTAGACAAAATTAGGATGTCTGGGGAAAGGAAAAAGGAAATGCTTTCTCTGACAAGAATTAATATGTTGTCAAAGCCATTCTGTCTGCCAGAGATCAGTCCTCATCCAGTCCTAGGACAGTCACTGGCAGCGATTGGACTCAGATTGGACATTTATCTGCTCTGTCAGGGCAGGGGAACACTGGTGGTAGGAATGCACAGCATCCCTTGGTGCCAAACCTGTGCCCCCAGCACCCTCCACAGATGGACCATGATCCTGCCCCTGCCCAGTTCTTCATTCCCTGCTCTCCCCAGCTCCTGTTGCTCTCTGGCTGCTCCCCATCCCTGCTGCTCCTCAGCACATGCTTTGGTCCTCTGCCCTGTTTCACCCCAGTCCCTCACCACTATCGGCCCTTGTACCTTCTTCCCACCTTCACTGAGTCCCTGCCCACGCTTGGCCCATGCTCCCCACTCCCCACTTCTCTCCTGGCCTTCCGCTAACTTGCACAGATGAAACTGTAATTAACATGACATGAAGCACTGTAGAACCAGCTCTCAGGAGCTAAATAATTACACTCCCTCCACTCTCCCACTGCTGGGTTTGAAGTAGCAAAGTGAAGCACTGGGAAGAGGAGGAGCAGACTGTGTGGGGGCGGGAATTTAATTAACTTCTGCTTCTGCTTCTGCTGCACCCAGTGGAGGATGGTGATGGGATGCAGCTAAGGAGGCAGCACAGGTCCAAATATGGTGTGATGCCAAATGTCCCAGTGGTCTGCACCCAGGTCCAGCAGCGCTGAGAGCCACATAGGTTCCAATCTGTTATGAAGTCTCAAAGTGAGACCCAGCCAGTGTAGGTCACTGAATATCCAGAGGTCTATAAAGGTTTGTAACCTATGATTTTCATGACATTTCCATGCAAAGTCTTGTCTTGGGCCACAAGGATGATCAAGGAGCCGGAGCGCATCTCCCATGAGGAAGGACAGTGACAGCTGGAGCTGTTCAGCCTGGAGAAAAGGAGCTGAGGAAAGGTCTTACAACTGCCTACCAGTACCTGAAGTGGCCTAAAAGAAAACTGGGGAGGTACCATTTGCAAGGGCATGCAGCGGTAGGTCAAGGACCAATGGTTTTTTAATCTGCAGCAGGGCAGGTTTAGATTAAACATTAGGAAGAAGTTCTTCTCCATGAGAATGGTGAGACATTGGAACAGGTTGCCCAGAGAGGTGCTGGAGGCCCCATCCCTGGAGATATTCAAGGGCAGGCTTGATGAGGCTCTGAACAACCTGATCTAAAGCAGAATGTTCCTGCTTATTGCAGGGGTGTTGGACTTGATGATCTTTAAATGTCTCTTACAACTCAACACATTCTATGATTCTATTCCTGTGACCTGGCCAATGCAGCTTTCAAGTGCAAGACTGGAAAATTGTACCTACAATGGCAGATGTCTGACTATCTTCCCTGTCATCTCCACCATTTCTCTCCCCTTCCCTGCCTCTCCCCACCTCCTTGCCCAGCTTTTCCTGACCCCATTTCAACCCTCTAGCAGCTGCAGCCCATCCAGATCCCTGCAAAGCTGATCCTACTTGGCACAGTGTGGCACGTCCACTGTTGAGCTTCAAGGAGAAAGAATGGTGCCATGCCTCAAGTATATAAACTTTATTGGGTAAGAATGAGAAAAAAAGAGGTGATGGTCCGAGACACCCAACAGAAAACACACCATCAGCTGCAGCTGCTGGTCAAAAACAACACCACTGTAAGGGAACAGCCTACGCAGTGTGAAAAACAACTTCCCTTTAGCATGGGTGACCAGAAACTAGTACAACCCATCTTATTCAATGAGTCCAGGTAAAAATAGCATCAGGTAAGATAGCAAAACTAAATTCTTAAAAAGGAGAAAATTATTGTCTATGCATATTTAATCAACTTTATTGCATGATCATGTTCTCAGTTCACATCCTCACATTGTTCCAGACCAGAAGAAACATGACATGACCTTTCCAATGTGCCCAAGACTCCTGTGACTTTCTTCATTGATGCTCCTGGACTGTGCAACTTGTTCCAGCTGTGAATACCTGAAGGAGTGCCAGGTGAAGTGGCAGTTTATGGGGCCCATTTCCCCTAACAGGGGTGATGTTCAGCAAAGTTACTAACAACAAAAGCAGCATCCTGACATGGACATATTACTGATGAATGACATCATGAATATTAATTCTGCATTCCTTCATGCTGTTTTCTACAGTGCCCAGGAACAAGCTTTGAAACAAAGGAGAGGAAACTCATCATTCTCTTGCACAGTCTCCTTTCTGATTCCTCTCCACCAGAACCCTCCAGCTCCCCTGGTGCTCCAGGAGATTAGATATTGAAGACCTCACTCGTGAAGTGGCTGGGTTTGAACGAAGATTGTGAAGAATGCTGCACACGCTTGGGTGCCACCTACTGGCATCTGGGTTGTAAATTGTCAGTGTATATATTTTATTTGCCATTCCTTATTTGTGATTTACATATATGGCTAACTTCCTTCTTTCTTCCCTCTTCTTTTAAAGAAAATAAATGTTCTGGTGGAAGATCAACAGTTTCTACCAGACTCCTGCAACCTGGAGATGCTGCCACATTTCCCTCCCTGTGACCCACACATATTTCCTTGCTGGGGATTTCACCACAGAACCTGCCACGTCTGTTTCTCATTGTGGGGTTTGTGCCATCTGTTCCCCCCTCACTCACCCCATCAGACTGGCAAGCATGGAGGGACCTGGCACTGTGAAGTGCAAGGTCACACTGTTTTGAGTGGGAGAACTGATGCCCTTTCCCCTGCCTGCCCAGGACTTTCTGCGGGGTCAGCTACAGTCAACAGTTAGGTAAGGGGGAGAAAGGGTTGCCCTCAGTCTCTCCACTCCTTGACGCATCAGAGCCCAGTACTGGGACATGGAAAGTTACCTTCTTCCATTCTGAGCAGCTTTGTAAGTTGCAAACTGTGGAGAAGTAACTCTCTCCAGGGAGGGAGTGTGGCTCTGCAAGACAGTCAGAACATGGTCACAGATGTCTCCCAACACCACAAACTGAATGGAAAAGAGGTATTATCCCCTCACCTCCAGACCACATATATTCAATTGCCAGAAGTTGAACCTCTGCACTGTGGTCTTCATGTCACTGAAAGATAGGTTGTTGTTGAGGGGAGGAGGTAAACCGTTTGCTAGGGTTCAGGTGGGTGGCAAGGGGAATTTATCATTCTTTCTGAGAAACAGTACTCAGAAGACCAGGCAGCAGGAGGGTTCCGTCTGTCTGACAGTGACAGAGCACAAAAGTGACAGCACTGGAGGCCGCAGGTCACACGTTGATTCCATTGCAGTAGATGTAGGGAACTCTGCGCTTCTCTGCAGCAGCAAAGTACACCCTAGCACATCTGAAACAGAGCTGTGGCACTTCTTCACTTAGGATGGATATACTTGGACAATCTGACATTAAAGGTCTAGTGAGGCCTTTTACTTCAAAAAGAGAAAACGAGACAAAGGCAAACATGGGGCTCTGCTTTTCCTATGCTGTATTGCATTCAGAAATTCAGAACCACATCTGTATTCTCATGATACAGTGGCTGCTGCCAAGTCAAGCTCAGTAAAAGCCATTCTGGCTCACTACTTCATCTACAGATAGAACTGGTCAGACCAGAAAAGCTGCTCTTAGAATACCTAGAGAAGACACAAACTGACTCCAGTGAAAACTATTGGCACACACTTAGTGGAAAAATTTAATGGAATGATAGAATATATTGAGTTGGAAGGGACTGTCAAAAGCCATCTAGTCCAACACCCTTGCAGTGAGCAGGGATATACTGCACTAGATTAGATTGTTCAGATCCTCATCAAGCCTGGCCTTGAATGTCTCCAAGGATAGGGCTTCCATCACCTCCCTGGGCAGCCTGTTCCGGTGTCTCACCATCCTCATTGTGAAGAACTTTTTCCTAATGTTTAATGTAAGCCCTCCCAGCTCCAGTTTAAAACCATTATCCCTGATCCTACTTCTCTACTTGCATACAGTCCCTCCCCAGCTTTCCTGTAGGCCCTCTTCAGGTGTTGTTCAGCTGCTATGAGGTCTCCTCTGAGTCTTTTCTACTCCAGGCTGAACAGCCCCAGTTCTCTCAGCTTGTCCTCATAGCAGAAGTGCTCCATCTCTCTTGCACCTGGATGTATAGCTCAGTTGGGAGAGCATTGCACTCCTAATCTGAGGGTCAGGGGTTTGAGTCCCCGTCCAGGTATGAGGCTTGTCAGAGTTGGGCTGATGGTTGGACTAGATGATCTGAAAGGTCCCTTCCAACCTAGATGACTATGACTATGACTATGACTCTCTCCAACAGGACCATGTCCTTGTGCTGAGGACTCCAAAGCTAGACACAGTTTGTACTGGTTTCCTTGCACCATCAACACCAATGCAAAACAAATTAAGATCTGCCTTTAAGATCCATCATAAGGCAGTCCCATGTACATACATATGGCCCAGAACTGGTAGCATGAAGGAGAACTGGTCCCTGGTGGGCTGAAGAGGCTGCTGGCATCTTCCCTGTGTACCCAGGGTCCCTGGGACTGTTGACCACACACAGGATGTATCAGAGGAAGCTGCTGAATTTCAGTATTGGCACCACCAGAAAGAAACTTCCCTTCAGGGTCAAATTTGGCAAGAATGAGACCTTGCAAGTGTAAAAAGCTACACTGAAATCATTATGCAACTCGAATCATCTAAGCTTTCTGCTGCTTATTCTACAAGTGTAATTTTTTCCTGTAAATTCTCTGAGGAAAGGTGCCAGACCTGCAGTTTTTCTCCAAACACACATTTTACATCATTGCTGTAGCTGCCCTAGCAAGGGTTGATCACGTAGGACCTCCCCAACTACCCTAGCCAGGAGCAGCTGGGAGGCACTCAGCATCAAGCACCTTGATGGGGAAGGGGACAGGCCAGAGCCACCAAGATGCCAGCTCGTGCATGGGTCAAGGTTGGGACCAGACCCGGAAAGAAGACACAGGGTCAGACACAGCCCTAGTTCAGCACAGTCCATCAATGTTTTCAGGGTCCTGACAGTTGTGTAACATTTTGCAATTCTGGTTTGTCCTTTACTCATAGTAACAGCTTATGTTTTACAATGACTAATTATCTGATGCATTTGAGTGGGTTTCATAATATTCAGAGGCAGTAAAAAAACCTTTTTGCTTTGAAAGGTATCACAATTAGATCAAAGTGGCTATCATTATCATGGGGAGTCTCAGTGGCATTCTGCCAAGGTTCGCTTCTCCCTGCTAGGGGCAAAACCTTCATTCTGGTGGGTTGGGTTTTATTCTCTTCCCCCTGCACCCAAAGCCCAGTGAGTGAGAGAAACAGATCACTTTGCCCTTCCAGAGGCACTTTTGCAGCCAAGGCATATGTGCCTGCACTAATGCTCCCAGGAGCAAAATGCAGGTTGTAATTACATGCCAGGAATGTCAAAAATAGAGTACCAGCAGTGCATGAAGGAAACCCTCGAAGTCTGAAAGGCCTGCAAAAAATGAAATTGAAAATGAAAGCTCTGGGCTAAGAGGAGATGGTGGGATGTGCTTGTCCTTGCCTGGCTGCACACAGGACCTGTCCCAGGCAGGACACAGGGTGACGGGGCAGCAGAGATGACGCAAATTTCCACAGCTCTGTGTGACTCCATGCTTGCTGCTGTAGCCCACCAGGGCTGTTAGACCAGCTCACCCCTCAGACTCTAGTATGATTTTGTTGTGAAATATTAAACAGGACAGCTACCTGGTTTCCTGAAGAAGGAACTATTCTGTACTCGCACAGAGGTCTCAGCACACCCAAAGAATCTGGACTGTAATCATTGTGTGTGTGGTACAGCACTCAGGGAGCATGGGCACATACCAGTGACTGCAGGCACTGCCAAAAAGAAGCTGTAGTGGCTGTTAGAGAGTACAGAAGGCTTGGGACCCCAGTGTCAAGAGTAGCAAATTGTGGGTAGGTGGATCATCTGAGAGGTCCAGTGAGAGTCCACAAGACTGGACAAGATTAGTGCATCACGTCCCTGTGGCAACCAGACTGGCTTGGCGCATGAGTCTCTCTGCACTTGCTGGTGACAGTGGGGGCAGCCGCAGGTCCTGGTCAGGCTGTCAAGACTACCTGGTGTGTGTACAAACGTGTAGGTACCTGCATATATGTGCCTGCATACGTGAACATGCAGTTGTTTTCATCAAGAGACCTGCATCTTCAGCAGACAGAGAGGGGATCAGATGAGGTCATTCCTGCTGCCTGTGTCTGTGTGAGTTTTATGGCTTCTTTACCAGCAGATCATAGAATGTGTTGAGTTGTAAGAGACATTTAAAGATCATCTAGTCCAACACACCTGCAGTGAACAGGAACATTCTGCATTAGATCAGGCTGCTCAGAGCCTCATTATGCCTGGCCTTGAACATCTTACAGGTGTGGGGTCTCCACCACCTCTCTAGGCAAACTGTTCCAATGCTGCATTATCCTCATTGTGAATAAAGATCCGCTTGTCTGGCTGAGGTCCCACATTTATTCGTGCCCTGGTGCGTCCCCAGGTGCCACTGGAAATGCACTCAGCCTGGGGATATGGCATGGTGGCCTCTACTCCTAAGATTTTTATCTGGGCAACCCTCATTCCACAGTTCCTCATCCTCAGCAGAACAGGAGTGATGACAAGGAACTAGGCCAAGGGCTCTGCTTGGGGTGTCAAAGGTCAGCTGGCCTTCACAAAACCAGGAGAAGCACTGTCTTGGACTTCATGCCTCAAACATTTGAGAGTCAGCCATCACTGCAGTGCCGGCATTTGGAAGAAGGGCAAATCAGGCCAGAACTTCAAAAGAAGCTTGATATTCATTAGCAGCAACCTGAACCTCAGTCCCTGCAGCCTGGTTTGCCCACATTGGCAAAGGTAAGCTAGCTGCTCTTGGAGGTGGTGCTGGCACAGAGCTGGTGTCCTCCATGCCTTTATTTTGCACATTTTGCTGAACCATGTTGCCAAGGACAAAAAGGCGCCAACTACCCTAAAGGGGCACTTCCCACCAGACCAGGTTGCTCCATGTACCATCTAGCCTAGTCTTAAACTCCTCCAGGGATGAAGAAGCCGTATCATCTCATCTAAATCGCTCCTCCTTCAGTGTAAAGCCATTCCCTTTCATCACACAGTCCTCTTCCTGATCAAAAGTCCCTCCCCAGCTTTCCTGATTCCCCTTTATGGACTGGAAAGAGCTCTGAAGTCCTGGTCAAGCCCGCAAATTCGCTCAACCTTCCCGGTCAATTCTGGGGCAAATCCTCGGCGATACCGCCCATCTCCGCTCCCCCCCCTCCCGTCCTGCCCTGCAGGAGGGAGGCTGTTGTGGAGCGTGGCGGGACCGCCCTGTGGGCGTTGCGGGGTCGGAGGGTGGGATCGGAAGCACGTGTACGCTGTCACTTCCTGCTCGGCGTGTCTCGGCGCGGCCGGCAGTGAGTACGACAGCGGCGCCGGTACCGGCCGCCCGATCCCGCCCCCCCTAGCCCTTTCCTGGTCTTCTCCCGGCTTCCTCTGGTTCCTTCCTGACACAGCCGGGTCTCGCACGGCCTTTACTCCCCCGAGGAGGTCCCAGTTACTGCGTCCGGTCCCGTCTGGCGTGATCCATCCGTGCCCGGTGCCGCCAAGGCCTGGTCCCGCCGCGCTGTGGAGCGGCCTCACCTCTTCCTCAACCGCTTCTTCCTTTTTCTTCCCTCCCGCCTCCACCCGCATACTCTTGGCGGGGAGGGCGGTGAATTTCCTACCCTCTGACACTGGTCAGCCGGACAAGTTTAGTCCTAATCTCAGGAAAATACAAATCTGTTAACCCAAGGGGATAAAAATCTTAAAGGACTTCTAAAACTCTCGAAGTAAACTCCCAATGTTTTGTTATTTTGCAGGGTTTGAGTGCGGAAGATATACTTCCTGTGATCTGCTGAAGGTATATAGCTTTTCACTAGACAAACATCTACCTCTCCTTCCTCTCTGATTAACACTCGTTCATACCACATCTAAAGGGAGGACAGGGAAGAAGGGTATTATCTAACACACAACAAATCAACATGAGAGCAAGTTTTACATTTCAGCGCTCACAGATGCAAACTATCCGTGCAAGAAACAAGTGACAAAGTTTAGCTGAAAATAACTACTGTCACCAGTAGATCATCTTTATGATGCTGTTGGCCTTTTTTTTGGCACCCTGAAGCCAAGATGACAGTCTTAGTACATACATGTCAGGGTTTGCTTCCTGAAAACCAGGGCAATGCCTGGAATCCCCTCTCCCCCCCAAGCTTCCAAGCTTTTTTAAGTGTTTCTGTGTGAGAACATGTCAATTGATAGAGCATGTCGATGTGGGAAACAGCTGGGTGTCTGATGCATGTCTCAACTTGTAAATAAAAAATGCTTCTTTCAGCTTTTAGTGCAGCTGGGTTATTTCTGTAAGCCAGAATACGATCTGTGTTACAGAGGGAGTTAAAAAACTGTCTCCTGACATTGAACTCTCATAATAACCGTATGCTGTTGGGCTGGGATTTTGGAAATTTTTTTTGTTATTTTTTTCTTTTAATACGGATTTGTCATTCATATGGCTTCATTGAGGAGCAAAACCAAAGATTTTCATTTATGTGCTTCCCTTCATAACAATAATTTAATTGCTTACCCTTCCCCCCCAAAAAAATGCAGCTTCTAATGAAGAGTACTAAAGCAGTTACAGCACACAAAAGAAAACATTTCATTTAACTGCATTTGAACATTTAAGTTCACTATCTATTTTATGTTCTATGGTGTTGTACCAGTGCAGTAGATGAACAGTCAAAAGGCAGTTGGTGTATCACAAATAAGAGTAGGTAGAAAACTGAGAAAAGGTCTGGTGTGCACACAGCTGTAAAGTTTGTTGATGTCTCCTACCAGTCTGATGTCTGAACCTCTGTCCTGTTGGATAGTTGTGATCTAGGATGTTTTTGGTAATTGCCTTAACGGACCTTTCTTTTCCATTTTATTGCTGTTGCTGTCTGTAAAAGAGAGACCAGTAATAGATTTTTTACCTCCTAAGGCAGCAGAGAGTTTATTTATTGCTCTGTTTTCAGTGTGGCCTTTGTCATAAAATGTTAGATCTGTCAAACATCAGTCAGAGAGGAAGAAAAATTATTAAATAGTTGGATTTCACTGATGATTTATGGTAGGAATAATACACTTGTCTGAAAAGCCGTATTTGCAAGGGATAAAATAGTAATTTTTTTCAACTAATTTTTGTTTATTTGAGAGTTTTTTCTTTTAAGAAATTGCAATATTTTACGTTAAGCAGAATGTGTATTTCAAATGGCAAGGGGAGGAAAAGGTTACTGTGTAAGCTCTGGATGATGTTAGGAGCAGAGAAGCAACAAAGTTAAACGGAGGAAAGGAGGAGATAGTATGGAGAAACTGGAAGGACTGGCCTGAGCATTTTACTGTTTCTCGTGCAAAGCTTGTGCTTTTCTTGGAACTGAGTGTCCCAGGCTGCTTTGGAATTTTGGCTGAAGAAACTGCTATGGTTGTTCTCATATTTATAGTTGTGTTCTTCCTCCCTGCATGTCACTCTCAGCCCCTCCCTTCTGGCTGCTCTGTGCTGTCCTGGCCTCTGTTACTTTATCAGGTTGGGAATTCTGGATTTTTTAACAGACTAGACAAAATACCTTGGTGACCTGTCTTTGCATTTCTAACTAGACCAACCTGGATTTTTGTTCAGAAGGGGTTAAAAGATACTCAGATATTTGTGTTTTTTGAATTTTGTTTTAAGATCCCTTTACCTAACTGTTCTTACTTTGGGCCTACCAAAGAGGCACTCAGGTAGTTGTGAGGGAAATTGTGCTCTCCATTCTGGTGAGGATGAGATTTCTCCCAGTAAAGGAACGGGCCTAAGTTTTGAAGTTTGGGATTTTTTTGAAAGTAAGTCAGGTCTAAATTGTGATGCATCAGGGTATTATACTCTCTGCAGCTGGTATTACCTATCAAATCAGCTTGTCTGTACAGACTGTTATTTTTAATGTGGTTTTCACTCTGAGACATGAAAGATGTCTGTCATAATCAAGCTGGTAGCAAAAAGGATGATTGTCTGTAACCAAAAGCCTTCAATGGTGAAAGGAGATCTAAGTTGCAGTAGGTTGCCAGTCAAATATGTCTCTTTCAGCTCAAGTAACATTAGGAATACAGTAAGAAACTGCTGAAAACCAGAAAAAACTTAGTCAAGCTCCTTTTCCCTTTCCTAGACACAGTGGTATTCTCTGCTGTGATGCCAAGCACATGAAACAGGCTTTTCTTCACTTTATGGGAAAGAGGTGGAGCATAACTATTGCCCAAGTTTGAGGATGGTGAACAGCATCTTCAGACTGTGCTGAAATGCTAATGTTCAATGTTCCATTTTTCCCAGCAGTCTGTCAACAAATTGAGCAAGGGTAAGAGCCCTTGGGCCTGAGAAGAGAGAAGCTGTTGACCTGAGCTTTCAGGAGAGATCAAAGTAAGTATAGTGCCTGCTGCCTTTTCTTATTCTTGCCAGCATTATGAAGTGTGCATTAGTCAGGTCCTTGGGCGTTCTCTGACTGTCTTGTTTTAGCAGCATGTTTTCAGGATGATCATATACTTGCTCTGTGTAGCTCTTGAGAGACAGTTATCTGCTGATCTGCTGGAAGCATCAGCACAAAAGGGCAAAGTACATGGGTTTTCCTGTTTCTGTACTCATGTTTTATATGATTTTGCTTTATTTTGGGAGGAAATGTTTTCCTCTTGAGTTTGATTTCTGATATAACAGGAATATAACTGAGGTAAATCTATCATAATTTATGATTATTATGATGTATTATGATGATCTATCAACTCTTGCAGAAAGCTGCTGTAATAAGAGCCTTTGGGCTATTTAAATGTTCCAAATCTAAATTTTTGCACGTATGTATCACTATGCGAATTTGAACAATACCAAGCACTTCCTTCCACAACTAAAAAGCTGTACTTCCTCTGACAGTATTCGTATCAAAAAAAGCCTATTGGCTTCCCTAGGAGTAACTCTATCACAGAAGCATAGTTTTCATAGAAAGTATTCCCTTTCATCTCCTCTCCGCATGATGTAGTCATGTAAATGAAATAATGTAAACTACAGCATGAAGAAGTTCTTTACTGTGAGAATGGAGAAACACTGGAACATGTTACTCAGAGGTGGTGGAGGCCCCATCCCTTGAGACATTCAAAGCTAGGCTTGATGAGGCTCTGAGAAACCTGATCTAATGCAAGATGTCCCTGCTCACTGTAGGGGGGTTGGACTAGGTCCCTTCCAACTCAACACATTCTATGTATCCAAGTAACTTCAGAATGTCGCTGGATTTCCTGTTTTTTTGGCATATAGTCTTGAACTCTGGAGCCATTTTTTAATTTGCATCTCCTATCAGGTATTTATATACATGGACCAGATCCCCCCAAGCCTCCTCTTCTTGAGGGTGGACAGTATCTGCAACCTCAGCTTTGTTTCATGTGACAGATGCTCCAGTCCCTTGATTATTTTAGGTCCCTTTGCTGTACTGACTCCCAGATATCCACTGGGGAGCCCAGAGCACTGCACACCACTGCAGACGTATGGTACCATCTGCGATGACTAGAGTGGAAGGATAACCTCCCCTGCTCAGCTCCTCAGAAGCTCAGGATGCTTTTTTGTCCCAGAATTGTATTTGCTTATGGGCAACTTATCCCATTCCTAGGTCCTTTTTGCAGTCCTGCTCTCCAGACAGCAGGTCCCCAGCACATCTCCTTCCCATGTATAGGACTGGTGATAGCTGTAGACCTTCATGAAGATCCCCCTTCAGGATGGAGAGGAGCCGAGGAGGCTGAGAGCACGTTCAGAAGCCAGAGTTGTTAAGTTTAAAGTAATAGTTGAGATTAAACCAGATGCACCCCTAAGTAGCTTCTGCTAACATGTATTTGAGCATCAATTCTTGCAGCTGTTAAGTCTGCTCAATTTTACCTTCCATACACATAGCTCCATGACTAACCTAGCAGTTCCAGAAAGACCAAAGGTATCACAGGGAAGATGGGCTTTGGTTTGCATTCATGACCATTCTGATACAACCTTTTGGCTTTTGTAGATACAGGCTATTCACTTTTCAGAATGTTTGTTGGGTATGAAGACTCTGAGGATATGGACACATATGAAGATGAACTCTATCATGAGGAGTCATCCAGTGAGCAGAGTATTGATAGTGAAGTGGAATTTCATCTCTATAGCCAGATCCACTATTCCCAAAATCTTGCAGAAATCAGCACATTGGGAATGGATGAAGAGACTGATTCAGGATCTATGGGCCATAGTTCTGCTTTAACTGAGGAACAACATGAAGACAAGAAAATCAGTGCATTCAATGTTGGTCGTGCTCAGCATTCACATGATCCTGAAGTTATTGTCTTGTCTGATTCACCAGATGAAGATGGTGTTTACAAAAGCAAAGCAAAGATGTCATCAGGCTCTTCACTTCAAGGTAAAATGTGTATCATTCCAGAATCTTCCACACCAAACCATGCTGTAGCTGCTGGATGCAAGAGCCGGTGTGCTGCTGGGTCAAGCACTGATGTTACAAGGCAAAGGAGAAGCACCAGTGGGAAGCTTGACTCAGTGAATTCTAATGCCATCCAAGATGTGTTCATAATAGATGACAGCTTGGAAGAGGAGAGCTTGATATCCGAAAGTGATAATGTTGAGAGCTGGATGCTTTTGGGAGCCAGTACAGATGACAGAGATGAAGATATTATGCTGAACCTTGAAGGCTGTGCAACTCCTATCAGTGAAGGTTAGTAGTTTTTTTAATTGTTTTTATATTCTTATGTACGTGGGAGGACTTGTCAGCCATGATACAGATTCCAATGTCTGAAAACAAAGATAAAGCAAATTGGAGCATGTTATGGTGGATACAAAAATATGATGAAAGAAATGGTCGTTTATTTATACTATTTTATACCATTATTTCAGCAGCATCATATGTGGAAAGACAGCATTTTTCTGGTGTGAGTCAGAAGCGATATGAGAGTAACTTATGTTGTGAACTTTAAAACTTCTCTATGGGTTTTGTATTCCTGTCAGCACATAAGTTGCTGGGTGAAGAGGGGTGAAATAAAAAGGGCATACATCCTTTTCTAGTTGCAGACAATGTTAGCAGAAAAAAATAAAGTTTGAGGATTAAAGCATAAAGTTTGAGGCATAAAGCAAATCAGTGGGAGGAAATGGATAACAATAAAAAGTTTGCTGAAAAGTGCTGCATGGATAGAAAGCACTTGATGCTTGTGACGCCAGGTATTGTCCCTTTTCTTGTGTGATGAGATTTCAGCCACCCTCACTGCCTAGCCTTATGGCCTCTCAGCAGAACAGAGACTGGTGCTCATTAGGGTTGTGCTCTGTGCTACATCAGGGAAGTTGCAGCTTAGGCGGACAAACTGTCACAGGGACAAGGAGCAGAGTGAAGACCATTTGGGCTAGTTTCCTCCCAGAAGAAGACTGTAGCCTCTCCATCAGGAGTCTGTCAGTTTGTGCTCTTGATCTAAAATTTACCATAACTTCATCCATGGATTCTGTGCTGAGTAACTCAGAGAGTTTCCCAACTACCAAGACTAACATCTAACATTTTGCTGTTTTGCAAAATAGTCTTCCACATTATGATTCAGAGAATTACTAAATGTGATGGTTAGTGTGGCAGATTTTGGATATGCCTTTGTAATAATCATAGTACTGAACATATGCCCCATCACCAGCATCCAAAACCAGCATCCAATCAGCCATGCTCATCTCTTCCCAACTGGTGATGATTTCCAGCAACAGCGTCCCCTGCCAGTCTAAGAGAAAGCTACCAGCCCCATCAGCCACTGTTCCAGATATATAAAAGTCCTAATTTTTTTTTAAATAGTCCATAATTGTTTTCTTCTTTAAAAAAAAAAAAACAAACCACTATATCTTAATTTTACTGGTTGCAGATGTAAATGAGGCGATTTTTGGTGCAGGGAAATGAGATGTTCTGCAGGCTGATAGTGGTGAAGTTTTTCCTCAGGGCAGCCAAGCAAACAGCACTGCTGCTGTACACATGCTGCTCTCAGCTGTTGGGGAAGCTGAGAAATTGTCTTCTTCCCTGGTAAAAAACCTGTTTCCTGCCTGTGAATGCTCAGTAACTTTTTAAGTTCTTATATATGGTTTTGCATAGCTGTCCATTGCCTGTCACTGGTCAGACTGGAGCCTGTGTCCCGACTTAGGTTTAGCATCATTCCAAGCCTCCAAAAATCCAATGTGATGCTAAGAGTGTAGCAGAGCATTCACGTGCCAAGTCAGCCACATTACATTTGGAATTTAAGGGGTTTTTTTCTCCCTTTATGTCTTTTAAAATGCAGTTTCTAAGCATTAACTTGAAGTTTCTATTTTTATTAATATCTATTTTTTGTGCTTTTAAAAATCAGTATGGGAAGTTAGTATCAGGATTCAGTTTTGCAAATTTACAGTATGTTTCTGTAGCAAATGTAATGTTTCTTATTCGTATGTGTACATTTGTAGATATTGACAATAAGAAAGTCATGTTCAAGGCAGGTAAAGGGAGAAGAATTTCCCTACGATGTGTAAAACTTTTAAGTTCAAAAATTGCTGCATTTAATGTGGGCAATGTAATAATTTTTGCAATGCTGGAATGGGAAGTCAGAGACAGTCACACAAGCAACTTAGAAATGTAACTGTGATTTTTACTCTTAAAGCCACATCAAATCCTTCTCAAGGCTCCTTTTTGCACCTTCCCTCAAATCCCTAGTGCTTTTGCCTACATCTGCCTTATGCCTGAGGATGTGGGATGTAGTGCATCCGGCACAGGCAGGCTGTCTTGGGAAAGCAGCTGCTCCATGTATATTCACATCCCTCTTCATTTTGGCTGCAGCCCCCCTACCTGCCTATGGCTTTGCAGGCAGCCTGACATATTCTCCCTGGCTGTGACCAGGACAATGTTTACCTGTTTGGGGGTACTGTGTCCTCAGCTGGCCCTGAGACAGGCATCAGGAGTACAGGGTCCCTGAGCTGTCCACAAACCTTTGCTTCTCAACTGCTTCCTGACTCCAGGGGATGATACTCTGGTCACTCTACATGCCAAAGATTGATTCTGCTATTCTTTTTCTAGTGAATGTAGTGATGGGGGTGCAGGGACACAGGCTTAAAATAAATCTGTGGTTTATCTATGTGTGTATGTAATGAAAAGCTGAAGCAGCATAAAAATAGTTTTAAGCAAGAAAGTCCACATATCTTCCTAATGTAAAGGGACAATAATTTGTGTATTAAGCTTGTGGAGCATATAAAATTCTGTTTCTATAAGGGACTCCTTTGCTGAAATGTAAACAAAAAGGCTTGAAATCTGAAGAAAGAAATTGATTCAAAGGATATGTATGTTGGCAAACACTGTCTCAAAGATATTCCCCTCTAATTAAATTAAATTATTTTGGGACATTCACAGTCCTGTTTTCAGGGTTTCAAAAGAAGGAGATCACTGTTTAGGTGACTGTACAGTAAGTAAAGAACAATTTTAGGATTTGCAGTATCAGTAAGAATGGACGCTATGTGCAGTAACTGGAGAAGCCTTGCCCTTCCCCTTCTCACCCAAAACTGCCTGTGACTGCAGGACTCGCCCAGAACTCCCATGGGTGGTTTGGCATGTGGTGTCCAGTTTGCTTCACATTGAGAAGGAAACAGAAAAGTGAACAATTCTCCATCTGTGCTAGTCATTTGATGAGTCTGTTTTCATACTGAGTCCCTGAAAGAGAGATGCTGATGTTCCACCAGAATCAGAAATAACTCAAGGAAAGGAATCAGGCAGAGTTCCTAATTCCTGTTACCCCTTCTTCATCTTACTTTCCTGCCCTGTCTTGCCACCTGATTATTTTTAATACTCTCTATAAACAAACTCTCTAAAACTTGATTCCTACAGTGCAGAGTCTTCTCCCCAAGTGGGCTTCTGATTTCAACCACCACTGTCTGCTGTGTCAGCAGACATCCCTTTGCCTTGGAAAATGAGCTCTGGTTCCTGATCAGGATTCAGTCTTACCCTTCTGTCTCCAGTTCACACCCTAAGAATTACAGCTTCTCCAAATGCTTCTGTTCAGTACACTGCTGAAAGCTGTTCCTCCCTTACTGTCCTTTTTCCACATGCCTTTAGGTGTCTTTTACTTTTTATTTTTCCTTATCTAGTACATTAAACCTAGCCATCTTTGTCCACATATTTCTGCAAAATCCAATGTCTGTGTGTTGGCTTCTCAGGAAATGAAGCTGGTTGGCAGCCATTAGTTATTTGGGATAAAGGATGAGTGCTGGATTTCTGGTTCCACAGAGAGGATCATCGGGGGATGCCTGTATTTGTCTACTCTGTCATTCCTTGTCTGACTGTTTTCCTGTGAGAGATTGCACGTAGCCTGGAAGTGAAGCCGGCATTGAGTTACCCACGGTCAACCAAGCTGAAAGACAGCCACTATGAACCTGCATGCTTTACTTTGCCCCCACTTCGGCACCTGTGTGGGTTTCTTGACATGGCATTTGGAAAAGCATGCATTGCTGCAGCTTATTATGTTGCAAAAAGGGTTCTATACACTTCACATGGCACTTAAAAATCGGTAATTCTGCAAATCAGGTGTTTGGTGTGATTTACCTGATTTTTTTAAATGTCAAAGTCCAGAAGAAAGCTTGCAAAGAGAATCATCACAAACAGTACTAAATGTACCAAATTAATTTGTAGTGTCAGAGAGTTTCTAGGTCTCTGAAGGAGGCTTCTCCCCACCCGCCCCTTTCCTCCACTTTGCAATAAGAGTATATATGATAAGAACGTTAATCTCCTGTAGTTGGAAGTCTTTCATCCATTCCTTCATTAAAAGCTTCCTTTTAACATATTTCCTCTCCCAAGTACAGCTGCAATCCTAATCTCTGCACTTCTTTTCTCTCACGGCTTTTGGAGAGGCAGCTTTTGGCGCTGCAGCATTGATGTCTGGCCACTAAGGGGTACAAAAAACAATTTATCTTCTCCCTCTTTCATCCTCTGCCCACCCAGTGCCTTCCTCAGAGACAAGTGGCTAATGTGATTGCACTTGGGGCTTGGCAGGAATGTATAGTTGGTTTTTATCCAAAATTTGTGTAAAATAGCACATAGGTACTCTGCTGACTTCTCAGAGAGGGAATGGTTGTTATCTTCCCCGCTCTTCTTCTGCTTTTGAAAAATTATTTTACAGTTAACATGGTAGTGAGGCTTTTGCAGGAACATCACTAGAGGTCTGGTTCTAGCCCAAGAATTTGCTCTCACAGCCCCAGCAATAGGTCTGGCTCTTTCCTGGGTACCCCTCCTGGTGGCATCTCCCCAGCCTCCCCTGGCACAGAAAGCATAAAACTGAGGTGCACAGGAAGTTGCAAGGTGTTTTCACATCTGTTTGTCAGATGACTTTCATGTTATCTGAGTAGATGAAGTAATTTTTGTGTTTTCTAACAGGTTGGTTTCTGGAATTTGCTAAAATACAAGTATTTTCAGTCTTCTGTGTTTAAAGTAATTTTGTAAGGAAAGGGCTGTCCATGGGGCAAATTATTTTACTTGAGGCAGGGTGTTTTCTGTCTGCTTTTGGTCCTGCTGTCCTGTAAAACTGGTCTGTCCAAAAAAAAATAAAGAATGAGCATAAAATGTAGCACCAGTTAGTATTCTAGAGCAGCTTCTTCAGCTTTCCCCTTTGGCATCTATTTTCATCTTGTTTGCGAGGTTTAGAGATCTGGTGGTGCACTGATCATTACTCTTATCAATAAAGCCTCTCATTTAGTCAAAGAAACCTATTAAAAATACTTCTGCGAAATGAAAAATAAAAAGTGGGGCAGGGGGCGAGTAAACATTTAGTGAGTGAAAACATTAATAAAAAAACATTACTAAACTAAAAAAAAATAAATTAAAAAACATTTTAATTTTTCTTCTTTCCTAAAAAATAATGAGTTTTCTATTCAGAAGCAGCTCATGGAGTTGACATAGAAATAGCAGTCTCTGATAAATTTAGCTTATTGTGTTATTGCTGTCAGCCATGCTCCAAAAAAGAAACTTGCTTCGTTAACTATCAGTTTTTAAATTACTCTTTATAAATATATGGCTTAATTTTCTCTTAACTCTGCATGGTGCTACATAAACTACATAAAAATCTGACTGCATCTTTGTTTTTTCTCTCAGTGCTGTTACTCAGATTCCTTGCTGTATTTTTAAATGGTGAAAAAGTGTAATCTTATTTCAAAAATGACCAAAAAAAGAACAGAGTGCTGTGCCTTTCTTCTTTAATTTACCCTTTCTCTTTACAGCTGGTTTTGAACACGACCTTTGCATGATATAGTGTGCTTTTGTTCTGGAGTCTTGATATTTGTAGCACCAAAGTGCCTAGAAGAAATTTTTCATGCCCCCTTTGGAGTGGTGTCTTCTGCCCCCTTGGCAATACCACAGCAGGCAGGAAAGTGTCAAGCACTGGGAAGCATCCTGTACTGCTCCATACACGTTGTACTCGCTACCGGTCCAAAACCACTGCCTGAGGGGGCTGAGGGGCTTCCCTAGGATGAGGGGACCTTTGGGCCTTGGTTCCATCCCTGCTTCTTCCAGAAGCCAGGGCAGGGCTGAGGGCCGTTCTTGTGCCCTGGGAAGAAGATGCCAAGGCAGAAGTGCCAGGTCACACTATCTGCCTGTGACATGCAGGTTGAGGTCACCCATAACAGTGTCTCTGTGTGTTTGTACAGACACTGATGAAACCCTGAATCAGCCTACTGAGTGCTCCAGCTTTCCCTAACATTTTGGCAAAGGGGGAGAGGGAGAGAGGGAATTTCTTCTGGCTAACTTTCCACAGAACCTTAGCAATCCCTAAGTGCAGTAGGAGGATTTGTGCATGAGCTACTGCTGTGGCAGAATGCACCCTGGAGCCACATGCATATGGATATTTTTATTAAAGAAAAAAACCCCTTAATCTTCTTTACCATGTAATGTGAATACACTCAAATCTCTTGATTATTTAAGAAAAAAATAAGACTAATAAAGTTCCTTTGCAAATCTGAGGAGATGAAGAGGAATACGTGGACAAAGATGGCTAGGCTTAACATACTAGATAAGGAAAAATAAAAAGTAAAAGACACCTAAAGGCATGTGGAAAAAGGACAGTACCTGCAACCTGCACAGACCCCTTTATCTGCACAAATTTCTCTGCTATTGTGGACCTTCACTCTAATTTAAATTTCCCATGGCTTTGGAGTGCTGACTAGGTTTTCTGCAAGAGTGCCCATGCTTACATGGTCATATATTCTGGGTGACTTTTTCACTTTTTTTTCTCTCCTTTTTTTTTTCCTCTGCTGCTCTGTTGATTGTTATAAGGGTATTTTTTCCCTCCCCTTGTCATCGTTTTGATCTTTCTTCCTTGTCCTGATTTCTCTGGGCTTCTTACAGGTGGGGGAAAACTCCCATCTTGCCATTGAATTTCTGAACCCAGATGAGAGACGAAATTAATCCTTCTGCAGGAGAAGTTCAAGATTTTTAAGTAAATAAAAATTGCAGCGGAAAATATAGTGAAGGCAAAGGAATTGATGATTTAAAGAGAAGGAAGGTAATGTGGAATAAGCACAGGATAAAAGAAATTTATAATAATGAATTTTAAAACTGAATAGAAATCTGGAAAAGGACTGACCACAGGAATAAAAGGGACTGTTATTAGTGTTTTCCTGTTGATCATACCACCTAGGGGAAGCAGTTTTGTGCTTCAAAGCTGTGGGCAAAATTGATATCCAAGGGATTGTAGAAGGTTGGCACATGCTCAATTTTGTGAGTTCTTGGGCTGTAATTGGCCCCTTCCTGGAGTAATCAGTCCCTTTTCACTGCAGGGACCTTGCAGTGTCTCCTGGGGTGGGGGATTCACCACCAAGGCCTGATATGGGTTGGATGATCCTGTTAAGCTGTAGTACTGTCAAAGTGACCATCAGTCAGTCTCATAGCAGTTGGTGTTGTGCGGCTCTTTTCATTCTGTGCGAGATACAGAGTAGGTCCTTAAGACTGCAGTGCAAGTACAGGTAGGACCTGTACAACTGATGAGTCTGTACCCCTGATGAATCTGGGTTGGTTACAATGCTTATCTTGATACATATGTATATGACTGATGTCTCCAGTTCTCTTACTGCTAAGTCTTGCATGCTTTCCGTGACTTTGGTATGTTTTACCCATAATCACAGTCTTCCAGTGAGTTTTGCCAGCCACAAGCCTCTGTGGGCTCACACCTCACCACACTCACAACTCTGTGTGTCCTTGCACTTCTGTTTCTGTGACTGCCTGCGTTGCTCCCCACTGATGCTGAGGCAGTTTCCAGCCTCCATATGTATATCAAAATAACTCCACAGATCTCCTGAGAAACTCTGAATTAGGGAGGCTATTGTCATCAGAACCTCTCCAGTTGCCTGATGCCCAGACTCTTCCAGGACGCTTTCGGTGCCAGAGCACCGCTGGTTGGAGTCTGTCACTCTTGGGAGGTAGGTGAGGGTACCTACCGAAAGTGGGAGAGGTCTGAGGACCCTGCAGGATCAATCAACTTCTGCACATTTCCTATGGCAGTCTCTTTTTTCTTCCATACTCTCACTCTCTCTTATTTTACATTGTACTCAACAGAGGCATGTATTTTGGTATCCTTGGGTGACGATGACTTTGTCAGAAATGAGAAAATGAGAAATAAGAGCTCTCTTCAGCTGTGCAGGTAATGGATGGCTTATGATAATGAGCGGCACAGCAATTGCCCTCATGTTGTAGACACCTGAATGCACAGGACTGGCTGCCGCCATTTGTTTTGGGTGCTCATCCTGTGACTTCCTTTGATGTTATCAAACAGCATCAGAGCTGATAAAATCGAGGCCATTTTTCTGCTGTTTCTCTATCTTTGCAGTGCATCTGAAGGCAGACACTGAGGTGGCCTGATGGCAATGGGATGTTTTGGTGACAGTCACAAAGCAGTCCTTTGCCTGGAGAGGGGGAATGTACCCACACCGTTCTGTCAGCCCATGCTGCATGGGCCACTGTGCCTCCCCGCAGGCCTCAGCCACCAGAAACAGCACCCTGGACACTCCATAAATCCCCCTCCACCAGCTCCCTGACCAAGTGTGGAGGGAGAGGGGCGGGGGCGGGGGGAGGACACCAGATGCTAGTTTTGATCTCTTTTTGAAACTCCCTGCATGGCAAGAGCAGTGTGTCCCTGCCTGTGTGGCATGGGGGTGGTGTGCAGCCTCTGTGGTGACAGCAGCGGTTGTTTCTCCGTCCCAGTGTAGATGCCGCTGAAGGTAAGATGTGAGGTCGGTAACTGCGTCTTCTACTTTTAAACCTTTATCTGCGTATGGTCCAGGGCTTCCCCGCCCCCCGCGTGGCCGTGCTTCGGAGCCCCTGTGAGTGTGTAGAGGAACACACACGCACGTGTTAGCACACTCACACATATGAATCTATGTGTGTGTATTTGCAGACATGTGCGTGAAGGTTCAGCGTTTCTGCTTGCATCATGCTTACATGGGAGAGCAGACAAGATGCTTTACCAAGAAAACTCGAGTGAGAAAAGTTGCTAGCTCTGAACAGAGATAACTCGTGTTCCCAAACAGTCTCTGGATGGGACAGAGACATCTCAGCCTGCCTGTGCTGCCAGGGTGGATGATGTCTCAGCAGAGTCATTCCTTCCGACCCTCGGGACCTGCGCAGTTTCTGGACCATTTTCCTGAACTTCTGCTGCTTGCAGAACTGAAGCCGTGTGGGCGTGCACTGCGGCGATTTCCTCCTCAGCTTTTTAATTAGAATTTTGATTCATGATAAAATTTAGCATAGCAAAGAGGGCAATTCCTGTAAGACATCAGCGTCAGCCGTCAGTGCAGAGGAGCAATATATTGACGTTACGGTGCTTTAGACTTGTATTCTGTGCCTTTCAGGGGCTGCTCTGGGGTTTTGCTGAGCTGATGGGGAAGACATTTTATTCCCTGTGCTTTTCTGAAATACATCCCTGCTGACCTGGATTTTTAGAGTGGTCATGTTTTGCTTCAGTTGTATCTTTTTATATTACTTAGTTTTTGATGCAGCCCTCTCTTTGGAAAATCCTTTGGAAACTTTTAGATTTCATTAGAAAAAGAAAAATGTTTAAGATGTTCCTGTGCTTTTGTCAAAAATGACGCCTGAAAACCAGGCTCCAGGCACTCTCTTGTGTACTTTGTGGGAGCTTTTCTTCCTTTTTGAGTAGTGAGCTTGTGCAGGGGCAGCAGCACCGTTTTACTCGTAATTTCTCAAAAAACGGCATGATTTGCTTGTGGAACTGAGTCACAGGGATTGTGTATTGTGTGATGTTTCTAAGAGGATGCAAAGCCTCCAGTGCATGAAGGGGATAAGCCGCTACTCTGGACACTGTCCCTGCTCCGCCGGACGCTCCCGGGGACCTCTGCCTGTCCCTGCCCGTACTCTCGTCCCTGTTGTCCCAATCCCTGTCCCAATCCTTGCCCATCTCTTCCCTTGTGCCTGTCCCCATCCCCACACTTTGCAACCTGTGGTCACTGCCTTAGGTGAGAAGTTTTGTGTCTTAGCCTGTATGTTTAAAGTGCAGTGCATTTGTAAATACAAATGACACCTCCATGATATATGTTGGTGATGTAATTTTTTAATGTCACACGTGTGCATTCTCTAAGGGACAAAAGCTGAGAAATACTTGCCCTTTTATGGAAATAACCATTTGAAAGTTATCCTCCAATGGATCAAATTAATTAGAAGGAGCACATGAAAACATTCCAGGTCCTTAGTGGGGCAGAGAAAACTGCACCAAAATGGAGTAAAACCTGCTCTTGCTCCTTTTTATCCCATGTGGTCTGAGCACTGGTAAAGGGGAATAAGCAAAAATAGAGGAAAGCTGTCAGCAGCCGGCACCCAGCATGGTCTTCACGCCTGTGGGAAGACTGGGCTGCCCTTGGAATAAGGGAGGGCTAGGAGAGTGGTACTGAAATTGCTAACCAGCTTTGAATTTGCAAGTTACTTTTTTCTAATGTATTAAGTAGTTTAAGCCGTAGTCAGTTGAATTAATATCCCACATTCATCATGAAGGAGAATGCACTTCCAAAGTCATTCCACTCTTCCCTTTTTTTTTTTTCTAATTTAAAAGCTTGACTAGTCTTGAATTGCTTTGTGAAGTTAAAGATCCCCAGAACTTTGGAGGAGGAAGCAGGCTCTTTGGAACTGGATTCTTCCCAAATAATTTATAGTGTTGTAAGTCTATTGGTCGTGAAGAATAACTTCATTCAAACTTTTTAGTTTGCCACGTAACTGATGGTTATTTTTTTAGTCAGTGAAACTGAAACTGTTCCTTAGCCTGCTGTGATGTTGGTGTTGCAGTTTGTATCTAGACAGGACATCTGTTCAAAAAATAGATATTAATGAAAAACATAGCAAAAATTCCTTGTCAGTAGTTTGTAAGTGGTACAACTGCAAAAACTGCTTTTAAGTGTGTTTTTGTGGTTTCTCTGAGAACCTAAAGGCCTGAAGTAGGGAAAGCATTACCGTCATGGCTGGGCAGTGATGGCAGCACCACCAAAGTCAGTACAGCCCAGGTCCTGGCAGTGACATGGCAAACCCTACACATCTCCACAGCAGATCCTACACATCCCCACGGTGGGATTTGTGGATGTCCCACCCACAGCTTCATGGTTTAAATGTTTTTAAATGTTCTACTTACCATCATTGAGGAAAACATGAAAATTACTGTGTCAGCTAATTCAAGGTGAAGGAAAGAATTAAAAAATACACTTCCAATAAGAATGTGGAATTTAGGCAGCATGTTCTTTTCAGTTTGTTTTCTAACACTTACCTTTATTGTGATTTTTCACTTTATTAATAAAATTAAATACCATATAGGATACAAATCTATTTGCAGTAGATGAAGAGTCAGAGTCTGTTGAAACAATTCTCATTAAAGAAAGAGAAAAGGAGAAGAGAAAAAAAGGAAAAATCAAAATTACATCAAGGAATCGGTCCTGTCACTACACTTAAAATTCCAAGCTTTAGTTATTGACCAGTGTCAGGTGGTCAGATCAGCAAAAATCAGAACAAGTGGTCTGAGCATAATATTAACAGTGCTTATGGCTGGAAACTGTTGATTTATTACTTGGTTAATCAAATTAGTGTAAAGGTGACCCTGCTGCACCTTCATACTCAGTCTTAATACCACATATGCTTCTTGGTACAGCAGTAATTTTCAGTCTTTTGCTCTAAGCAGCGTAGTACAGGTTTTTGTCATTTAAATACAGTTAGTCCTCTATTTTCTGGCATGCTTTATAAGTAGTGGAACAGGTACAGCAGTGTAATACAGTTTTTGTGTTCCTCCACAGTGGTTGAAATCAATCTTCTCTCAGCGATGGATGCACCATGTGCTGTATCCAAGGCACCCCACATTGCAATAGGCAGAGTATGGCAGTAACTGTGAAGTCATCAGTAATCTAAAAGTGTGGCTTTAATTTGGAAGTTGAAGTTATTTTCCCCTCCTAAAACTAAGAGAAGCTGTCTGAAAGAGACATTGGAGAAAAGAGGGGAATGGTTCATTTTAGTCAGAGAGATGTGGCACCTGCACATTTACATTTTAGCAATGACTTTTCTGAAGACCTTTTTTTTCCCTCAACACATTTCTGTAATATTTAGACAAAGTGTAGTGTAATCACAGAGCTCCAAAACAAGCCTTCATTATATCTTTCCAAAAACAATTGCGCTGCTTGTGTGCGTTTAAACAGCACAGGCTAATTTTAGTTAACAAAACTCATCCGTGTATTTTTATTTACAGCAAAGATACATACATTTAAGCTTACATATAAGCTTATATGTATAACTACACAAGTGTTTAATACAACATTTTGTATTGAGCATCTGTAATGAGACATGAGTTAGTTATTTCTGAAATTTAAAAAATTGCTAGTAACACAAAGAACTGCAAACCCCACCATCGTGCTAAGTTGTTGGGTTCCAGATATTGCTAATAAAATACTATCATGGGTATGTTCAGCCACATTCTGTCCTGGGCCTGAATGTCAATGGCTGAAGTGCACCTGAAAACCAGATGAAACGAATTCGCAAAATACTAAGCTTCTGCCATTTAAATAAATTGTAAACCATCAAAAGAAGGAAAATTTGATTTCTAGTTTTATTTCATTCTCATTTTCTGGTGCAGAAAGATGACTTTAGATAGGGAATGTTACAGGATGCATTTGGGAATGCAGCTACGATTTGGAGTGCTTCTAACTGAAATAGCTCCTTCAGAGCTGTTTTGGTTGCCTTGTAAAAGCTTTACAGAAATTGCAGTGTGTCTGCATGGCCACTACTATTTATTCCTTGATGTAACTTTTGTTTTTGGAGAGATATATTGGTGATATTTAAAATACTATAAATAAGTTGGAAGAAAATAGAAAAAAATCCTTGTTTGAATGCAAGTTGTAAAATCGGCGTAATGATTAGTTCTGACTGTAACAGGGCTCTCACTGGGGTTTTTTTTGTAATAAATAATAATACATAATTTGCCTAGATTTTGGCACAAGTCAATTTGGAAGCTTGAAAATAACTGAATTTCTAATACATCTCATGTGTTATTGGAGAAATTTATTTTTGGTTTTTTAGTGCAATAACAAGCTTTGCCTGTGGAAAGATCTTTTAGTTTTAACTTTTGCTATCAGGATGACTTTTTTTCAACACTACAGTGCTTTAACCTCATGTTTGAAGACAAATGAACATTCCAAAGGAAGGGAAGAATAATGGAAGTTGTTGTTGGGCTCTGTAATTTTCCTTGAAGGTTTCTGTACCTGGCATTAACAGCAACAGATGTACCAAGCCCCAATGTTTAAAGTCCAAAGTCCACCCGATGAAGAGTGGATCTGATAGGGACTGACTTTGTATTAGTCTGGTACTAACACACTCTCCTTCCCTGGACAGAAGGGCTATGACTATGCTATCTTTTGGACTGAATTCCAGCACAGTTTATCTTATCATTTGCCATTTGGTGCCCAGGTTCAAACTGCTTGCTCCCCTGTTTGACTCCATCAGAGAGAGATCAACACTGAGAGGCATTTTAGCCACTGTGTTACTTGAATTCATACTGTCACCTTTACTTCATTTGCCAATCATCATCATCTCAAGGAAAAGCTGATTGAGGGGCAACTTGGGTTAAATTTTGTCATGTGTACCCAGGGGTGCAAAATGAGATCTCAGGAGGAAATTCTTTGCTGTTAGGTGGTGATACACTGGTGTAGGTTGCCAGAAGCTGTGGCTGCCTCATCTCTGAAGGGGTTCAAGGCCAGGCTGGATGGGTCTGAGGTGTTGCATAGGCTAGCTATGCCAAGTGTTCTCCTCACCATCATTTCTGGGAATGCTCCTCTGCCAACATCAGATCCTCCAAGCTGCATGCTCTCCGCTAGGCAAAGCTCATTTGGTTAATTCTTCCTAAATACTACTTTCCAACAAATACTTCCTACAGCTGTCCTGTGATAATTATATTACTCCAGGCATAGATTGAACTGTCTGATCACAATGAGCTGTGCTTCTTTCATTGTCTGTGGGAGCTTGGCAAAATGGGGACAAGCAGTACAGGTTTGGGGTTGCCAGCTGACATGGCTGGACATGGTCTGTCTCGTTGCCCTGTCACGAATGTGGAGCCCTTGTTTTTCATGCTAAAAAAGACAAAGCATTACTTTGTTTACTTTGCTCCTTTTTCCTCTACTTATTCTGATTAAAAATTTATTCACCTCTTCCAAGTTCCACCAGTGAGTTACAGTATCATCCAAAGTATGGAGAATGGCCTCTAGCCATCTTTCCAAAAGATCTTTTTCATCTTTGAGTGGTCAAATTACTTTTCACTGCCTTTTTGCCCTATACCTCCTTGGCATCAAGTAATCCCTTGACATAATTTCAAATAATGAGGAACTCATCTGTGGAATCATACAGGTAACACTCCTAATGGCACATGCGATAGTTTGAAGGATACAGTCAAATTGTTTTTTAATTGGAATGCTGTCAGTGTTGTCATAAATTATTCATGCATTTTGAAAACTGTGATGAGGGATGGAGAGTAACCAGCTGCATAGTATGGGCTTAGTGGCCTTGCACTGTGTGTGTTACCACAGCAGAAATGGAAGAAAGAAAAACTCTTTAATGCCATTTTGCAGGCACAGGTTATTTTCTGTGGCTTGGGAAAGGGAATCTTCTGAATTGTGTGAGTTTATGCAGTGACAGCGAGTGTCTTAACACTATCACCACTGATGTATTTGGTCTTACTTAATAATGTTAGCTGAGCAGAATTTTCATCTGCTCCATCATCTTGGTCTTAGTGCTGGTGACTTCTTCACTACAAAGGATCTAAGGAGGCCTTGGGCCAGCAGCATGCTGCTGCAGTTCAAATAATTCTGAATTCTGTTCACCCTTATAGACCTTCAGGAGGTGGAGGTGGAAGGATGGAATGGAACTGTGGCCAAAGCTTGGGCCAGAGGACTTCTCTCCATGGTGGAGTTGAGTGGAACAGGCAGTGACAGTGGCTGAGGGTAATGGTGAAAGAATGGATGTGGTTTCATTTCTGGGAGTGCCTGTACTGAGTGGCTGTAGAAGAAGCAACCTCAGATGGGAAGGTCCTACTGCAGCTCCAAGGGGTTATCTGGGAATGGCGATCCAGGATAATCACAGGAGTCTGAAGGTCATACACTAGCTGTCTCTTTTTTTACCCCTATGAACATGGGATTGGTGTGTGCAATGACAGTCATGTGCTTTGCAGTAGGTATGAGATCACCGAGCCAATAGAAGAGGCTAATGATGACTATGACAAGATGTTTTTGAAACCAGGCACCTGTGTGACAGGGCTTGGTCCTGACAGAATTTATGAGCCCTGACAGAAGTCTGCCAGCCCTGCCAGAGAAAACCTGGCTGCTAGGCTGCTTGCATGTCTGCACACAGTGTTGCTTGAGAACTGGGTTTGTAGTGGTCACTGTGGCATAAAACAAAGCCCAGACTGAATTAACACTGGCAATCCCAAGGTTTGTCAACAAGTTACAGCCATGATGGGGTTGGATCCTGGCCTGGGGAGGGTGACATGTGAGAGCCAATTTATCCTTTGTATTGGGTCTCAAATGGTGGCCAACCCCAACTTTGGTGCTGTGCAGTGTTCTCTTCCCACTGAGACAGGACAGAATGTGATGGAATAGAAGGCAATAGGATAGGATGCAATGGGATGGAGAACCTCTGACCTCTGATTCATAGGCCTCCTGTGCAATGGTCAGTGTTTGCACAGAAATGGATAGGCTCTTCCCCAGCCTTAGATGAATCCAGCCACTGTAACTTTAAGTTGAACCTTCAGCATCTTCAGTGTTAGCAAGTTTAGTCTGGGTTACTTCATGTTTATGGTGCATTGCTAACATGTTTCACTTAAGAACATAAATAGGATAACCATGTAGATAGGGTAATTATCTATCAAAATTCTATACCTTTGTAAAATTATAAATGGAAGAGTTTTCTGCCAACAGCTATTCCAACTTACGGTCAAACAAATGAAGCTCAAGATTCCTCTTACCTGACTCAGATCTTGAATCCAAAGGACTTTCAATGTACCAGGTTTCTTTTGGAAAAGCAGAATTGTAAACCAGCAAACTCATATCTTAAAAGGAAGGGCATTTGCCTGGGACCTCTAGTTAAATGGAGATGAACCTTAAGTGCAGGAAATCCCTGAAGGGTAGCTGGATTGTTAAGGCTCCAGGATTACAATCCCAGGAAACAAGGTGACCTCATAAAATTAAAATCCTACAGTGCAAAACCTCATAGTGTATTTGTGGTAAGCATTGCTGGAGCAGCATGGAGGCTCACATGGGGGCTGTGATGGCATTGAAGACTTGTGAAGGGAGGACCTGGATTACTCAGAGGCAAAATTTATAGTAAACTCAGGGGGAAATAGTTACAGCATGTTAATTGCTCATTAATTTTCTTATAGGATGGACTTTGGGTACACATTGAGTCACGAAGTGTATGAATCTTACACTTTAAGTAGGAGTTTGGTGTTTTTCTCAAGGCCATTTTGGTGGCATATTTTCTTCTCTCCTATGAAGCAGCCTAGCCTGTGCATTTAGCATGATGATGTCAGTGTTTTCACAACCCTTCACTCCATGTATATTAGTAAAATCCATATCACCTATTTTTTAATTTTTAAGAAGCCATGGGCTACAGCCTTAATCCTCCATCTCTCTTCTGGATAAGCAGTCACTTTATCTAAGATGATGCCTCAACCCGTCTGGTGAGAAATGCTGAGAGAGGTCCGCTCAGGATCTGAGGTTGTGCTGGGTTGAACTATGCTGGGATGGGCATAGCAGTATAAGGAGCAGAGTAGGAAGAATGGGTGAAGTTCTCCAAGTCTTAGTTATTCTGTGGTCATGACAGGTGTGTTTCGCCTGACTGCAGCAAAACCCCTGGCATATATCCCAGTGCTGGGGGACTTATGGAGGCACCCAATCCTTTTCCCTGTAGAATGAGATTGCTCATCCTCTACCATGGTTTCAGCAAAGTTTTGCTTATCCTTTGCATGTCTCCACTCCTTGCACATAAAACACTCAATCACAGAAGAGTGTGGTGTCCCTGCCCTCAGCACTATGGGATGTCCTCCCTGTGGGAACCAGTGTTGGTAGTCAGGCGAGCTCTGCAATTTGTGAGGAAAAAGCCCATTGTCCCAGTTTGACCTGAGTTTCAGTCATTCCACTGGCTACTGCTCCCTGTGATCATCTAATGCTTACAAAAAATAATTATTTAATAACAAGGCTTCCTTAATTAAATCAACATGGCACATGGAGCTAAATACACTAGTTTTGCTATTTTTTTATTACAAAAGCTGTAGTAAAACTTTCAAAAGCTTTTAGTAGTAAGTACTTCTTCTGTGGCAGACTAGCCATAACAACAGGAATTTCAAAGGCCAAAACTTACTTCCCGAGCTTCCTCTGCTCTCTCCAGGGACTTCATAGCCCAGCCATCTCCAGCAAGTGGTTGACCCTTGGTGGAGCTGTGGTGGTCTGGCAGACACAGGGCACTGGAGGCCAGGGCTGCAGCTCCATGCATACCTCCAGGCACACCACAGGGGGTACTGAAGTCTCTGCAGCCAGAAGCTGAAAAGAAAGAGTCAGCTGATGCTCATGGAGGATAGGGGCACTTGGATAATATCAACTGTGAAATTCATTGTTTTTATTAGGGTTATTTTTTATAGATCACTTATGAAGGTGAGGTTCCTCAGGCTGGGTTTTTCACTCAAGACACAGCTTGATTTTCTAATCTTGTGTTTGTTACTAAAAATAGTGAAAACAGGCTTGTCCTTGAATCAGCACAGATAGGGATGCAAGGAGCAGAGCTGGGCTCAGCTTTTTATTGTAAGATTAATTTGAAACCTCTTGGCTTTTGCTCTTACTGCAAGAGAAAAGTCAGGTGCAAGAGAGAAACTTTAGTCTATGTCCTTTTTCTCTCATACTTACTGGTATTTCAGAAATCCTGACTATCTTGCTTGATGTGACAATATAGCTAAGTGATAAATGCACAATTAAAAACCATAATAGTTTCTTTTGGGAACAGCAGTATTTATGAGAGTACTCAGTTAATTGAGTGAAGTTCTTATTATTTTGTTCTGTATCACTGAGATGTCCTTAAACCCAGTAAATACTGTTTCATTTAAGAATAAAAGTACCATGCTGCCCTTTACAGGAGAAATGAAGATGCTGCATCAGTATGCAGCAGAGGGGCATGGTTTTCGTGGAGCCACTGGTGTGACCTGAAGGTCACTTAGCTTTGTCTGTGTCTTGAGAGCAGCCACATACCACACAAAACCGCCCTCCAGAATCTTAGAAAATAATTCCTGCTGATTATGGTTCCAGGTCTGTCACATAGGCCCTGCCTGTCACATGGGCCCGGGTCTGTCACATAGCCCCGGGTCTGTCACATAGCCCCGGAGCGGAGGTGGCGGGGACACTGGGGGGTCAGGCTTAGGCTCCTGGTGCTGATGGATGGAACCAGAAAGGCAGGGGAAGGACTTCTTAATATGATATTGGATGGGAGGACCAGAAACAATGGATGTAAATTGAAAAGGGGTAGGTTTAGACTTGACATAAGAAGGGAGTTCTTTACAGTGAGGGTGGTGAAACACTGGAAGGGGTTGCCCAGAGAGGTTGTGGATGCTCCCTCTCTGGGGGTGTTTGAGGCCAGGCTGGACAAGGCACTGGGCAGCCTGATGTAGTGGGAGGTGTCCCTGCCTGTGGCAGGGGGGTTGGAACTCGTTGATCTTTAAGGTCCCTTCCAACCCGAACTATTCTATGATTCTATGGTAGTTGAGCACAGATTCTAGAAGATATAGGTCTCAAATTACAGTAAGTTTTGTGTCTTGAGCTCAGCAGCTTTCTGTTAATTAAAATAAAAACAATTTTAGGACATGTTAAATACCAAAGAAATTAGAATATATGCAAATTTTAGTTTGTGCAATAGTGTGGTACTTGCATAAATATGAAAGATTACAAATTCATTGTTTCTTTCTTGAAAGGAATTTGTAGTTAAATATATGAGCTTTGGTCATTTGAGTGTTTATAATATTTAAAGGGAAACAATAGTGCTGGCTAACTTCTGTAACCTTCAAAAGGGAAATGAACGTGCAAAAATAACCTCTAATATAGATAGAAAACTGAAGGAGAAAAAGAATTCAGTTTTAATATTGAATGCTCACCTTTAATGGTGTGTTATACAAAAAAAACCTTTAAAAGTTACTGTGTAGTATATTTTAGTATATTTTATTTTTACATAATAATGCAATATTAAATCTGGTATAAAAGACTGGATGTTTCAAAGAGCAATTTGCAAAAGGGAATTGTTTTGCTTGATCTATGCCAGTCTGTAAGTGATACACAATTTTGACATGGCAGAATGTTTTTTTAAGTGCTGGGAAAAACCACAGAAGTAACTAGCATTAAAGAAAAAACCTGAACTACTTAGAACAATAAAACCCAATTTTAAAATTACCTAGGCATTTAATTGAGGATTTGAACAGTATGGAGTGAATGCCAGGGAAACATGCAAAGGCTTTGGTTCAGTCAAACACTCACAAATTTACTCAAAAGACCTGCTTGTGTCCTCTTGATTCGGGATCATTTCGGATTTTTCTTCTCCCAGTGTCCTGAGGTGGTATCCAGGGCATCTGGTTGCAGCTCGTGGGCACACAGCTCCAGCACTACCATGGTTGTACCACTGTTAGGAACTCACATCCCTGTCATGAAGAGTACCTAAATCCGGAAGGACCATGCAGCAGCAAAAGATTAATGGACACAGGGCAGCAGTTAAGAAAGATCCCATTTGGTGCCTTAGTCTCACCCCATCCCACTGTCCTGCCCACCACAGCATCCTCAGAGCAGGGCCCACTCAACACCTCATGAACTGCTGCAGAACCCTCATCATCTAAATTCTCATGTAATGTCCATTTCAAGCCTTTTTGAGGGTAATTTTTTTTTTTTAAATAACTGCATAAACCTTGTGGATTTATGTGCTCTGGTTTGTAATCATAGACATTGAGGACTGTTCCAGACAGCACAGGAGCAGGGCCTGGGGCTGCCACTCCATCACTACTGCAGTGGTTTGCTTCCTTTTTCACATCTAATGAATTGGATTGACAAAAACCAGAACACGGCACACTCTGTATAGTGTTTATTTTCTTTTCACTGCTTGATATATTTGATACAGAGTGGTGCAGTGAAATCAGTACTGTGATGTTTCTCTCTTACTCCAACCCAGCCCTCAGATGGCTGGTATTTTCTTATGTCTTTAGGACACATAAGCAGAGATCTTTTCAAGATTTGGAAAACTTTTTCACCTGGCTAGTGAAAAAATATTCCCCTCTCTTAAGAGACAAAGAGATTTCTATCAACTTTTCAGCAGTAGTTAAAGGAAATCTGAATGCTGCGCTCCTTTGACTGTATTCATCTGCTGCCTAGATGCTGACAGTTTCTGTTCATTCTGATGTAAAAAAAAATCAGAGCTATGCATAATTTATAAATGTCATGCATAAGACTATATGGATCTAATTTTAAAATTAGGGTGAAAGATATTTGTTTCTGGCATCCTTTTGTAACCAAGTATTTTAGGGTGTTTCTTTAGGTCATGGGCAGTTGAACTCTGTATACTTAGATGTATGCTGTTTCTCCCATGGCAGCTTTTGCATGAATGAGTATATCATTGGGAAACCTCAGAGTCAGGATACTGACAGTGATTTTTAAAAGCAGGTGAGTGGCAACAGGGGGAAGTTGGATTGTGGCATGGAGTTAGGAAATGAGTAACAGGCAAATCACACTGATGTTTTTCTCTGAGAGACTTTAGAGCATTTTTTTTCCCTCACGTTTATTGTGGGAGAAATAATTTTAATTTCCCATGTTGTGCCTTGATCTTGGCATATCCAGACATGCAGCTTAGACTTGCATGAAGCACATAGGAGTGACCACCTGAGATCTTTATTGGCTTTTCTGTAGGAAAGAGGGGGAGCTTTTCTTTTTATTTTTTTCCTTGTCACTGTTAATGGTGTTTTCCTAAAATATTATGGATTTATAAATATGTTTAACATGCCTTTCCTTTTTTTGTCTTAGTGCTTTGCTCCCCCGTGCTGGTGCGGGGTGAACAATGAGCTGAGCTCTGTGACAGGTAAATTCCAGCATTAACCTGCCATTCGGGTGTGCTCCATGCCCCCTGTCCGCCACCACCCAGTCCTGCTTGCCTGATTAGTTGGCTGCAGCAGATTTTCAATTTAAATGTAACTTCATCTGATTGATTAAAAATGTAACAGAACATTATCTGTTGCAAATAAATTTCAGAGGAAGAGATGATTTTGCCTCTTTGAAAATAACATCTGTTTATATTGGCTGGAAGCAGATGATTAATACTGCTCTAATTTCGAGGTTTACCAGTCCAGCTCACCTGTCTCTTTGCATGGATAGCCGGAATTGATGGCTATCGGGTAGAAACATTTACCTGTTGATGTTTATTTGATGGATTTCTTTTTTTAAGGATAATACAGAATCCCATCATTGGGCATTCATTTATTTGCTGCTCATCAAGATGATTGACAGTTTCGCCAGCAACATAGAAGAAGGTTTTCCTTTTTGGCACATGCAAGAGGAATTTACTTCTTAGTGATAAGTGTCTCACAGAAGGAAACAGATTTCCCCGATTTTTCACTTCCAGTGATTATTTGAGCAGTGGGAGGGAGGCTGGGGCCAGCATGAGCCCACAGGATGTCGTGGGAGGTGGGAGCTGTCCCGATGCTCTCCCTCCTGCAGTAGTAGCTTGTTTGAGCTGACCAACAAAACTAGGATGCTCTTGCTGGCAACAGGGAGGCAGTAGCATGAGGCCTTGGAGGCTTGTAGCATAAGGGATGTGTGTGCCCAAGCATGTGCTGGATGCCCTTACGCCTGTGAGGAACTGTCTGCAGGAGTATTGTGCCACCTGATCCAGGCCACAATCAGCCTGTTCTGGCAACCAGCAGTGGCTCTGTGCAGTCTGTTTGCCTCCTGTGCCCTGGGGCTTCCAGAACTACACACCAAGTCCAGAGACAGCCCAGAAACTTTTGTGCACACTTGCTCTCATTGAATGGGAGTTAATGCAGTTGCTCATGAACTTGGCACCCATGAATGTGATGTTCATGAACTTGTCCATAAACATGGTGTCTGTGATGCCCATGAACATGGTGCCACTTCAGTCTCTGGGTGCATTTACTGTAGGGCTGTATGCAGATCCCACCTCTGGGATGGTGCCTGGGGCATGAGACAAGGAATCTCAAGGGCTGAGTTTGCTGACTGGCTGATGAAGCCAATTTTTCTGTGGACCTGGGAATGTGGTTTCATTTATCTTCCCATTCTCCAGCCTGTGACACAGAATAGCTACCCTGCTTCACACAGCAAGCACACCACTTGAGTGCTGTGTTGTTTTACATTTTGTACAGGTTTGGGGCTTTTTTTTAAATGCAGAAATTAGATATTAAGAAAAGATTTCATCTTGCTTCTCTAGCAGACTTTATGAGGCTGTTTACAGCTGGAGGATATGAAGGTGCCGGTGGTTACTCTCTTTTTTCTGTTTCCTCCTCATTTTTGTTGAAGGCTGAGGGCAGCTGAGACGGAGAGAAGAAATGCTGGTTTTTTACCACTTATTCTCAGAAAGCCTGGGCATTCCCAGCCTTTCAAGTCCTTCTTACATGGTTTCCACAGTATGAAGTGCTGACAGCTAAGCAGAAGAGCCGAGTGATAAAACCTTAAGTTTGTATGCGGTGTGAAAACATCTGACCCACAGGTTCTATTGCACCAAGTGCAGCCTCTCCTCCGTCTGCAACGATACAGACTTGGCATTATTTACAGCCTTCCTGAGAACTGTTCTCCCTTTTTTCCTGCTGCCAGAACACTTTGTAAAACCAAAGCACACTCAGAAGTTCAGTTCTTTTCCAATGGCTTTGAAATGTCGAGTATGCATTTATATATAAGTCTGACTTGCCAGACATTGAGATTGGTGGAAAAATTAGCCTTTCCCTGCTGCAGGATCTTCCTTGCAAAATTGCAAATCCTTCATTGTGGCAAAATTCCATTTTGCGAAAGTAACATAAATCAGAGGGAGCAGCCCAAGGTGTTCAACTTGTGCTTCTGCATGTTTCCAGGAAGTTTTGCTGGACCTGATTACACACGTGAATTTGTTTATTTTTATACTACCAGGTTCTAAATTAGGTCTGTTAAAACACAGCCTCGATACTTGCTGTAGACCTGCCCATTCGTCGGTGTGAGACAGGAACAGATCTTATTTCACGCCACTGTGAAAATGGCAAACCACGACCAAACCAATTGGAAAAAAAAAAAAAAAGAATTGCCCTTTTGTATTGTTTTGCCTTCTGTATTGCAAATACAGAGGAGTTGTATGTGCTGGGCATGTAAATAAACCTATTAGGGGTGGTTTTTTTAGGATAGTCTATTTCTCTTTATTATATCTGAGTGAAAGGGTTATTGTATTTTTAGATCGGGAAGCTCAAGACTAATCCAGGCTGCGTGGAAAACAAGGGGGTGTACTTCAGAGGATTTGCTGAAGTTCTGCTATTGTTGGCCCCGCGAGGTTTCAAAACACCGCTTCAATGGGCCTGGATGACCTCATCTCTTGCTGCACACTAATCCACAACCTCCATTTTCACAATGCCTTAGAAAAGTTTATTTAAGGAGACTTGCACTGGAACAATAGGTGATGATTTGCATAAGTCATAAAGTCAGAGTTAAACAAGTACATCTATGTTGTACTCTGTATACTTAACACTGAAAGAAAACACAACAAAATTTGCTGTTTGACTACATTTTTGTCATAATGTTTTTTGGTTTTTGTGACAGTGTTAGAACTTAAATGAGCCTCATACAATCCATAGCTGCTAATTCAGTTTAGTATTTGGGGCTCAATTGTAATTTAAAAAAAAGTATTTATTTCTTTTTTTGGTCAATGCTAGGAAAATAGTGAAACTCTTTTGTCGGGTCATCTTATTCCTTGTGTGCTCACTCTGCTGCTTGAGCCTCAGGACCTCCTCCCCACTGATGGCCAGTGCTGGGGGTCTCAGGCACCAGCACAGGCTCACCTGGCTGCTGCTGACTGCACTGCTGCACGTATCACCCTGCAGATACTGTGGTGTATGTCCCCATGGATGCTGTGAAGAAGTCCAGAGAAATCCAAAGGACTCTGAGCTCATTCCAGTAATCCCATTAAAATTGTCACTGCTAGGAATCTTGTAGAGCCTATCTGCTGGAGGGAAGCAGACAGCAGCTTTGTTTCCTCTGCATTGTCCCATGGTCCCTTGCCCAGACGGGTGACAGACATCTGCTGTTATTTGGTGCTTTTTGTTCCCTCAGTTGTTCAGGTGACACAAGGCACAGTACAAGCTGCACAGGTGCCATCTCTCTGCACTGGGGCTAGTAACACCTTGACACCACCAGCTCTGCTACTCATGTCGGAGCCCCCTGACCCATGTTGAGTCTGTGGGCAGAAGCTGATCATTCTCAGAGCAGCCAGGCATCTGCCTCCCTCTGTCTGCTACTGATTTTGATCTTGGCACTTGATGGGGAATGAGGCCCTTCAAGTGATACGTGAGAACAGCCTGAAGGAACTGCAGAAACTCCTTCAGCAGGGAGTTTGCTCTGGATTTGTTTTCTCACTGAGCAAATGAGGCAGGTTGACCTGAGGCAATTGTTTCTCTCAATGCTTCAAACCCTGTGCTGGTGATGGACTAACTGAGCCCTGTTGGCACAAATTGACTACGGGTACTGAGAAATGCTCCCCCTTCCAATGATTTTGTCATCACTTTTAATTGGAAGCACCAGCCTCCTTGCGGCAAAGACACAACACTCCATAGAGATCCCTGCTTTAAATTTTTGAAGGAATGAGAATCTATCTATGTGGTACAAAAAACTGCCCTGTAAGAGTTAATTGTAAAAGAGTCAAAAGGTATATCAGACCAGCAAAAATATTTTTATGGTCCTGCTCCAAAATATTGCTAGGGTAGCTACTAAGAGGTGTGTGGCATGGGTAGTTGTTTGACAGGTCACAGAGCTATAAAATAGGACTTGGAAGTTAAAAAGCTGAAGTGGAACCAAATAAACAATTGTAGACAAACACTGATCCCCTTAGCTGTCTGTCACACCAACTTTTGTAGCCAGTGCAATGGAGTCATAGCATGAAATATCAGTGTGTTCATTGTGATGTGTGCCCAGAGGAGTGAAGAGATATGTCTCTATGGCTGTGCCTTGCTAGTGCGGCATCTCCATTGTAGACTTCTTGCTGGCACCCCTATCCTTCACCTCCGTTTCCTTCCCAGAACTTTTCCATCACATTCATGTCCTTCAATAAGCAGCCCAGTGGGACAAGACTAATGTCCAGGCAGACACCCAGGATGTGACCTTCTTAAGTGGCATTGCCCTCTGCACCTCATCATCTTGGTGCTGCTCACCCAGGATGGGCTGATTGCAGTCCCCATGCTGCTCATTGTTCATTTCACAGATTTCCCCTGCTGGAGTGCCACTTCATGCTTGCTGGAAGATAGGTCCAGACTCTGCATCTCCAGAACCATAATCCTGGTGCCCAGCTCCCTGTGTTGCTGCATTGGGGCACTGGTGTGCAGCAAGGAGAAGCTCAGGAGGCAGTCGCCTGGGGACTGTGCACAGTGGACATCTGGCTGCAACAAACTGCACTTTATGTTGAGAAATGCTGAATTCCATGGCCTCTGGGAGAAAAAATAAAAAGCTCCGAAACTGTGTGCATTTTAGGAGTTTGATATTAATCTGAAGGATGCCATGTCCTTCAGATCCTCCTCCCAAAGCTAAGATGACCTTTATGTCTTATGTAATAAACAGCGTTATGGCACAGAGGGTGAGGTGAGCGCTGTGAGAAAATTCATGGCTGCACAATTCCTTTAGGGCAGGCCTTGTTAAAATGTCACTGCTGAAGCTCTCTTCCATTGATTTATTTTTGTGATGCCGTTTTTTAAGTCTACAGGAGTAGTTATGGTAGATATTTATGTAATTTGAACAGACTTATCTGAGTATCCTTGGTAAGGGCAGACTGGACAGGCAATTGTGCCAGCGAGTGATGATGATGGTGATGTTGGGTATGTGTTGATGTCTGCTGTCAGCAGCAGGGTCAGCGGACAGTGGTGGTATCTGCAGGTGGTGGCGGTTTCAGTGGGTGAAGGCATTGCTGGTAAATGATGGCACCATTGGCAGACAAAGTCAGTGTCAGTGGGCAATGGCAATTTCCATGGACAGCGGTGGTATTCATTCACAATGATGGAGCCTGCAGACAATGGCAGTGCCCAAGGGCCTGCACCACACATGTTCTGCCATCCCTCCGCTGTTCCAGCACCACCAATGCCCTCCCAACTGGTGGTGCAAGTGTGGCAGGAGCTCAGGGTCTCTGTTCTGCTTCCAGGAACGAGCCTCCTCCTCTTTGCTTGGTGCTCCCACACAAGGTGCTGACAGAATCCATTGCATGTAACAGCAATGAGAAATGGATTTTCATGAACTTTTAATCCAAAGTAACAGAATTCTTGTATGCAGTGTAAATGGTGTTATGAAAATATAAAGTTCATTAACAACCTGTGTATTTTTTTATCCACTTGAATGTAATTTAGAGATTATATACTGTAATAGGATTTATAACATTATGCTGTTTAATCTTTATGGTTTTACAAACATGTTAAGTTAAGGAGAACCATGTTAGGTTAAGGAGAACCTACACTTCCTTCAATACAAGGGTGCCCTGATACAGGAAAATAAGAGACGCATGCTTATCTGCAGAACTTTTGTTGCTTTTCTGGGCATTAATGGAATTAAAGAAATGTCTCTCAGCAGTGTGGGGTGCTAACACTGATGAATTCAGCATCTTGCTTTCAAGGATAATGTGGTTGGGGTTTGAGGGAAATTTGTGGTAATTTGTGTAGATATGGAGGGTGTTTGCATCTTCACATCAGTAAGTGCCAAGCTTGAGAATGTTTTAAAAAGCAATTTATAAAGGCTGCCTCAGAAGGAGTGGAAAGGATTTCTCTTGAACCAGAGGAATAGAAGTTCTTTACTGTTTTGCAGTATACAAAGCTCTGAACTAAAATGTTTGGGAACAGATGATTTCTCTTTTACATTGTAGACAACAGTGAAAAAACAGAAATTTGAGAACAGCCAGTGAAAGCAGTGGGTATGGTACCAGATGATGTGCCACAGCACACGTTCTAATAAGCATTAAAATTCTAGTCCAAGTCAGGCCAACCTTCATCAATACAATGTATTTATTGGCATTGCTTTATGCTTCTGTGCTTTCTAAAATATATCTTCTTTGTTTCCCTTATAAGCTTTAAAATATCCCACGAAGCTGAGCTTCTTCAGAGCTGCATATTGCCTCTGATGCAGAACTTCATCTGCTCCGTTCTTCTGCCAAAAATAGGCACTTTCCAGTAGAAGTAATTTCAGGGTGCCCATTTTTTGGCTGGATGTGGAGCCGTCCATTTCTCTGCTGTCCGTCTGCCATTGCCAGTGTGGTCAGATGCTCTCATCAGTGGGATGCATCTGGAAAAGGAAAACCTTCCAAACTCTCTCATTGGTTGTTCTGTCATTAGAAATCTTGATAAGTGTGCAGGAAGGGGAGGTTTAAGTAAAATCTGCTGCATTCAGCATAAGGTGCAGCATCTTGGTAACATGCCTTTGCCTAGGACAGGTGTATGCTGGGCTGAGTCTGATTTGTTTGTGAGTGAGTTGCTAAATGGTTAGAACACATTGGTCATGTAGAAATATAGTATTCACCTTGTTATTGACATGTTTGCACAACAATTAATCAGGCATTACACCCACAAAGTCTATCATTTTATGATGATTTTGAGACACAGCAGTGTTTTGCCCTCCATTTAAGTCTACATGGAAAAACTGTGGAAATTCTACCAGTCTGACGAAATCTTCTAGAGAGGGATGAGAGAGAAAAATTCCTGTGAGGATGGCAAAGTGGGTTTAATTAAATATAAAACATGGTTCCTACATTAATCCATTGCAGCTTGCAATAAACTGTGCTGACCACAGGAACTTGGCCCACACCAGGGGCTGGTTCTTGCCCTTCATGTGCTGGAGAGGAGCAGAACAAGCCTGTCCAGCTTGGCAGGCTTTGTTTAAAGTGATGGAAATTGAGGAGATTTAGAAGCCAAAGATGCTTTTTGCTGTTCTTTGGCCCAGAATGGTTGATTGCTCTTCAGCTTTTCTTCTCTTTTAAAAAAAACATGCCGTATATTATATCTACCCAAAGCACCATGTAACCATCTTGGAATGTGAATATTCACAAACATCAAAGTCAAAACTATTTCCATAGTAAAAAATGTGATACATTATGTGAGTATTTACAATGATGTGAGAGAGGTGCCAGCTGCCTTTGGAATGACTTCCTCTCCCTTCCCTTTCCTGTGCCCATGTCAAGCTCAAGCAGCCTCTCCCCCAGCTCTATTTTGCTGTTGGCCCAGCCTTTATGCAAGGTCTCTTGGTGGCCACCAGACCCCTGGCACAGCCACTGCCAGCTGCTCTTGCCTCCAGCAATGTCTCATTGCCCCTCAGCCCCCATGGTGACTTTTCCTCTGACCCACGTGCATCTCAGCCAGGCCCTTTCATTTGCCCAGGAAAGGCTAAGATCCCAGAGTCAGAATCAAATTTCTTGGAGAAAGACATCCTGAAATAAAACTGGCATGTGAACAGTGAGCCTTCAACAAAGATATCCATGTGTCAGCAGATGTCACCCCATAAGCCCGCCGAAAACATTCTTTTCTTTCTTCCATTTCCCTGTATGGCTTTTCTTTATTTTTTTACAGAAAAAGTCAACTTTTTAGCATTTGGGTTATTCCTTAGGATGGATCTTTTCTTTTCATAAAATAAGCTTTGGGTGTTTATTTAGATGTTTGTAGGAACTGTGTGGAGAGCAGTGATTGTTTCATACTAAAGAACTAATCCATTTAGTCATGGGAAGCACTGCTTAGCCTTTTTTCCTTCTTTCAGTGTAACAGGCAACTTCAAGGAATTAAAACTTAAATCTAGAAATTTAATTTTAATTATGATTTCAATAAATTCACTTTCATTTGGGAGAAAATTCAACCCCCTTCTGTACACCATACACTTGTTTTCAGAAGAATAGTTCCTGTCTGTAAAACCATATTTTTGTGCTTCTGCTTCTTTTATTCTTCAACTTCTAAGTGAGCTTTTATTTCTTGTATAACAGATGCTTCAAACTGTTTTATGGAGACTGCTAAGCCTAAGACAGCTTAGGAAATCTGAACATTTAAGCATATAATTGTCTGCTTAGAACTGTAGAGGGCTAAAATAACGCATATAGCATGCTGTACCCATTGTACGTCACCTTTCACTGATGCTGAAGCAGTCATGCTTGGAGTTTTTTGTTGTTTTTTTTTAAACTCCTGCCTATGCTCTGGGTCTCGCTGTACAGTGCTGCTGTCTTTTTTAGAGACGCAGCAGGGAACCATTTGTTTACTGGCTGTTGAAACCGCTTCCAGCAAAATTTCAACATGTCTTCATTGGCCTTGGAAACATCTGAGGGCCAACATCTGTCTCCATAGACAGCAGCAGCTCTGGCTGGCCACAGTGCATCCCCACCAGCAGGCGGGGAACACTAGGGGACATAAAATAGAGTGGGGACACCTGGGACAGTTCTTGGTTTCCTTGGGAAGACTATCCACAGCTGAATGAGGAGCCACCAAGCCACTGGGACAAGGTGCTCCTGATGGGACAGTCACCATGGCAGTGTCTGCCGTCTGCCCCCAGAGGGACAGATCGAGGCTGTAGGGGAAGCACGGTGAGTGGGATTCTGCCCATGGGGATGGTGTCCCCAGGTGGTTTCATCACATCCTCCTGAGCACAGGGCAGCATCACCAGGGAGGATGGCTTCTCTCAGCAGTGTCAGCATCAGAACAGGCATGGTCTGTTGTGTCCAATACCCACTGGCAAAATGGGTACTTTTTACTCACTTCTTCCCTACATCTGTCCATTCTTGGTGACAGAGAAGGGTACTTGGTGCAAAATGGGAAGGGAAAGTTCTGACCTACAACATTTGCTTCTATGATTTGCTTCACAGAAAACTGATGCACAGAGATATCTACCGTTTGTCACTGTGGCCTTTCACTTACCCCCTTATATTTCATGTAATTAGGAAAACATCTAAAGTAGCAGAAAATACATTAGAAATTTTAGCATCTGAAGTGCCTGGAGGTGATCAAATTGCTGCAGGTTTTGCGTATTCAATGTTGGTAACTATGGCCAGCTCTTCACTTCTGCCTGTTTCTCTTTGTACCTCTAATGTGGTATACAAGGAGAAGGAAATTGTTGAAACTAACCAACGTGTTTATCAGCTCGTGTACAGCTGATGGAGTCAGCAGTTTGCCTGCAACATTCCTCAGAAAGAGTAAGCTAAAATGCTTTTAAAATGAGTCTGTTAGGGCCAGACCAGAATGATGCAGGGAGGGGCACTGCAGATGGAGGTGTTGGTTGTTCTCCTAAGCCACAAGTAATTACAGCTCAGATTTTAGCATCTTCTTGTCAAATATTGTATCTTCATTATAGTTATACAAAGTAATGCATCTTTTTTGCCATACTTGTATGATAAAAGTGCATTAAACTGCTCATGAGCAGACTGTCAAAAGTAGAACACATGAAAAGGTAAAACATAGTGAGTTATTAATTATGAAAATAAACTGGGTTTGTTCTACCATCACTGAAGATTATTGTACATATCAGTGATTCTTGGAATCTCAATCTGAATTTCAGGCACTTAAAATTGTGTCGGTATTTATGCTTTTAAACATCATTATGCAAAATCAAAATTTGCAAATCCATAGAATATCTGTGATTCTTTGTGGTATTGTCAGATGCTTTTTAATTGCTGTGGAAGTGAGGCCTCAACACAGAGGCAGTGGGAGGGTGAAGAAAGGGCTCTGTAAAACCTACACAATTCTATGATTCTATGAAAATTGCTTACGTGGAGGGGAGAAGGCTGTTAAAAACTTTTAATTGTTGTTTGGTGCAAGAACACCCCCATCTGCATGCAGTAACCGTGGCGTTTGAAATTATATCCCCCCATCCCTGCGGGGTACTGAGCTGTATGTGGCTCAGTGACACAGGATGCTCCAAGCCCTGGGAAACCCAGAAGGGACCAGCAGTATAGGGGGAGCCAAGACGGGTCTTCACCAGTGGGGACAAGCACTGGTCATGAATCTTCAGTCTGAGCTGTAGAGTTGATGGTGGCCCAGTGACTCAGGATGCCCCTTAACCTTGTGCAGGTATAACAGAGGAAGCTGTTAGATGTAACAATACATAGTCACTGCCATTCAAAGCTTTTCAGTGCTGTTCTGTGATGTGGCTGCTTTGAGCTATGGCCCAAGATGTTGCAGATGGCCTTTTCTAGGGCCACTGTCTTATGTGCAGTGGGCATCAGAACTACAGTTTTGGTACCATCAGGCATCTGTTCCCTGAGATGTCGTGGCCCCAGTCCAGTGCTGAAGGAGCGGATACCACTGTAAAAAGGACCTGGTGGCAAAGGACGGTGGTCTCAAAAGGAGGAAGAGAGCAGGACCCCACTATGGGGACAGTTGCAGAAAGAGGAGGGGGCTGGCCTCAGAGCCGCTCCATTTTCTCTGCAGATTGCTTCCTCCACCCAGTGTGTCACAACTCGTCATAGCTCTGGCTTCCACCTGGAAGAAGCAAAAGTTGTTCTTTCCTTCAATGTAGTACAATCTCACACCATTTCTGATGCTGAGGCTTAGATATCTTCCCAGAGTTTGTTCTGCAAATGTCACCACCCTGGCACTGCTCACTCTGGGAGGCTTCTCATGCCTGATGATTGTGTTGCATCAAAATGTTGCTTCTCTCCCTAAAATACCCCTTGGCTTCTTAGACCAGAGATTAAGAGGTTCCACATCCAAAACAGATCCTGATGTTCACAAGGGAGGAGATGGTGTGCTTTTCTGCTTCTGCCAGTCAGTCCATGCTTGGGCTAGAGTGACCTGAAGCCACATCCTGGTGGCCATGTGTTGCTGATTGAGCTTGGT
Organism: Turnix velox; assembly: GCA_013400935.1. NCBI lineage: Eukaryota > Metazoa > Chordata > Aves > Charadriiformes > Turnicidae > Turnix > Turnix velox. The sequence continues at coordinate 80,735 of VZTY01023686.1, read as the reverse complement.
CATAAGGGACTGAGGATTTAAATGCTCTCCTGAGATTCTGGTTGTCTAATGGCTACAGCTGATTTTCTTTTTCTTTCCTAAGATACCTGTTAAAGTTGCTTTCCACACCTCTTCCTAGGCTGGAGGGTGCTGGACCCGCTCAGCAGCAGTGGGGAGCCTAGCTGGTTTGTTGCAGTGATCAATAAAATGGGCCGTGGTCAGAGAAGGGTGCAACAGCAGCCAATATACTCAGATTCAGTAAAAGGATGCAGCAGAAATGTCCAAAATCTGTAGCCTAACCCCCAAAGATAAACCAAAACCCCACACATCTAAAATTGCTCCCTATTTAGACTTAGCTTGTTAAGAGTTTAAATATGGAGTTAGAAATTTATTTCCCAGCCCTTGTTTCTGAAGTAGCTGTCCATGACATCTGACTGGTCAGTACTGAGTATCCAGCACTGAAGCAGTTCCTCCTCTGGGGTGGTGGTTCACTTGGTCCTACCTGATACAACATCTTGTCAGAAAATACCTGAATTCTATTTAAGAGGCATGCATTGTCCTTTCAAGCTTTGTCCAGGCATCAGGTTGGTTGTTTAATCCTTTTCGGCTGATCTGATGTGCCCTTATTTCATCTGACTTGCCTTGGTGGCTTCACCATCCCCTTTCCTATGCTTACTTCAGGACATGGTGGGCATTTCCAGCTTCAGAAAAGCTGTGTCAGATTCAGTAACTGGAGCTTCTCACCCAAATATGAAGGTATCTCAGGATCACAGAGTAGTCAGAGGCTCCCTCCTGCTGGGATTTGTCCTTTGTTCGGCCACGGAGTGCTGGGAGCTTGCACTCCCCATCTGAGAGTCTCCCATGGCTCCTGAGAACAACTATAAGATGCGCTTCCTCTTCTTTAACTGGCCAAAACTGGCATCTTTAACATATATGTATCAGCATGTATATTGAAGAGCTAACCCAGGACAAGGGAACTGAATTAAGCAAGAAATCATCTCTTTTCACCACAATAGCAACACAGCCCTTGTCAGAAAACCAAAGAATTCTTTTAACAGTATTTTTTTTAAAGTCTAAGGAAAAAATTTTTGCCTTTTGAAGCATCAACATATAAAATCATGGCAAAACATAGTATTAAATTTTTTCCTTCATTCTGATAGTTGTTTTGTTCTTTTTAATAGCTTTTTCATCAGCAATGTATTCTTTTAAAGTTATTTTAATGAGGTTTATTGATTGTTTTTAGGCAGAGCCCTGTGATTTGCTGAACTGAATTACAAAACAAGGTGCAGCTGCAGCAGAAAATGAGTGAAGCAAGGCAGAGGATAGTGACAAGAGCAGAAAGTGCCAAAAACCTCTAGGTGAGGGTGCTTTCTCTTGCTCAGCTGATGTGTCAGAGGGCAGTCAATGTGCTGGGTTTGTGTGTGCACAGGCAAAAGCTCAGAACACAGGCAAGAGATGTGCCAGCTCCCCTGCTTTGTCTTGAAAAAGTGCTGGTTTGAGAGTATGTTGTGGTTAAAGTCGTGTGCCTCTGGCAGTTATTTTTAATTCCCCTCCTGCAGGGAAAACTAAACATTTGGACTAGATGATCTGAAAGGTCTCTTCCAACCTAGTACAAATACAGACATAGGATTTAAACATTTAAGGTACCTAGACTTGAAGTCCCTGGTCCAGTTTGTTTTACCTCTTTTAGGCACTGAGATGTTTTATTTTTCAGCTTTGACCTTCAGTGTATTGAAATAATAAAATCATTTTGCTCTGCCCCGTTTCTTAAAATTAATTTGCACCAAATGGTTTAATCTTAACCCTTAAGTGGTGCAGTGTGTTCTGCTGGGCAGAAAGCAGGACAGAAAGAGTATCCACTGGTATTCTTTCTGCTGAGAAGGGAGTTAATTTTTTTATTTATTCTTGCCATTGAAACCAGGTTGCAGCAACCTGTGAAACACTTGAGGGCTAGCACCCGTTATACACAGCGCTGTCATTTGGGCTGCAGCTGCTGCAGAAAGACGTCAAGGCCCCAGATGGTGGCTGTATAATCCTCATGAGAATTCATGTCCTGGAGGTAGCCCTTATCTCTTCAGACCTGACATTGTCTGCAAGTCTGCCATACAGGGGAATAATACAAATATGCGATTCATGAGTTTCACTTCCTTGAATAACACAAAGACACAGGAAGTTAAGTTAAATGTTACAAGAATAGAGTTCACATTACCGAAAGTCTCACTATTTTTGTTACCGTAACAGTGGTTTCAGGGATAAGGTGCATACTCCAGACATCATACTGATTGCAGTTTGTCACTTGGAATTGCAGTATAGAGATTGCTTTAAGGAACACGTTTGCATTTATTTTGGCTTGTTACCATTGGCTCATCCGGGTGACTTTGAAGATGCCACTTTTTCTCTCTCATCTGTCATGCCTGTGAAAGAGGTAGTGGAAATGTTCCACCTCTTCCCTTTTTCCAGGAGAAGTGTGCCTTGGTGTGCTCCTTGGTCTCAGCAATTCTGTCTGTCCTTCCTGCAGGCATGGGAGGGATGGATGGACTGACTCTGTTCCCTCCAGCCTGTGGGAGAGCACAGGCACCGTTGGGGGGTGTCACTGTTGCCTCTTCATCAAGCTGCGTGCTGTTGCATGGCAGAGATAATTTTTCACTTTCATATCTGTTTCCTTCCATTTATGGCTTTAAAAATATTGTGTGATAGGCTTCAGCCTACCCACCTTTATTTTTGAAAGATGGTGTTAATAAGTTAATATTTGTAACGTTATGGAGATGTTTGTGATATGTTTGTGTTTGACCAGGCTTGACAACTCTTGTTTTGGTCACAGGATAGTTGTTACAATGTGTGTATTCATTACCTAGAGGGAAGGAATTAGACGTGAAATAATTTGACAATACCTGTTTGCTTCACAAGCAGCATGTTGCTCTCCATTTCTTTCCCCAGCAGTGTCTGCTTGTGAGCTGCTCAGGCCAGAGACATCTGGCAGTGCTGGAGAGCTTAAATTAAAGTTCCTGTATGCCTGCCTGACGTTGCCTCAGAGGGAGATAAGGCATAGAGCCTTATCTTAGTATCTCCTTAGTATCTCCTTAATTTTATTTTATTTTTAAAAAAATAAGAGTAAAGCCAGAAGTTGCCAGAGGGGTTTTCCTGGAAGCAGGTTATTAGGGGTGAGGAGGTTTGGCAAGATAATAGCAGAAAATACCACTGAAAGGGGTCCTACACTCTATAAATCAGGGAGACTTGGTGTTTATCAAGTTGTTAAGCTTGTGCTGGTTTTACATTGTACCTGCTTTATGCTGTGCTTTGTTCCACTTCATGCATGAAAAATTCAAGAGACACTCCAGTTTCTAATGTTTGTTTTTGGCATGCTGTAAGAGCATCTTTTCTCACCTAATATATTGCCTGCTGTTCTGGAAGTGAAAAATAGAACTCCTCAGGTGGTTCTGCAAAAAAAGTACATCTAAGTCATTGTAACATTGCAAATGGAGTCATAGTTCGGCATTTCTGGGAAAGTCTGGTCTAAAATTTATTAGACTTTTCATTTGAAAAGAGTCTGAAATCTTTTAACGTGTTTCACCATATGAGAGAAGAGTACAAAAGACATGTGCTAAACTACTGACAGCTTTGATCTAATTAAGGTCAAACTGCAATCAGAAGAGAGCTTACATTCTTTTTTACGATGTTTGAAGAAAACTGTCCCAGCCAATAGCACTTTGGTGAGAACACACTTGTGTTCAATGTGTCATCAGTCAGGCTTACCTTAGCTGAAGCTGTTTCTTGATCTTAATCTTCTTGTTACTTAATCTTATCTCTCTATTTAATTTTGGCAAAAAAATACAGTAGGCTCTAATAGTGTCTAGTAAGAGTAGTACTGGCAAACTTTTATATACAGTATATATTTTATATACTATGAAAGTTGTCAAATATATTGTAATCACCAAATTCAGAACTGTGTTCTGAAGTTAAAGTTTAATTGCATTTTATCTTGCAATATATCAGTATTGATGGCCTTCCTGGGAAAGCCACCATCATTCCCTCCAGCTCACATCTGCAAGTTCTGGGGTGGCTCCAATGGGAGAACACACCAGCCTAGTCCCACTGCTCTGCCGGGTCCTTGAAATGGGGTGCTCTTGGGCTTCCAATAAATATTTTCTAACATTTGCCTGTGCACATTAAAAAAAATTTCTTGAAGCTGTTTGTGGTGGTAGAGCTCTGCTCATTAGTGATTCTCTGTGTCCCTAAATAATTACTGTTAGCATTATTTATACTACGTACTTGATTCCTGGGTGGACGTTGTTGTACTGCATTTGTGATAGAATTACAACAGAATTATAACCTCTCAAGAGTTGAACATACAAGATAAAAGATGCCTGAGATTAATATGCACACAATAGGAAAACAGTGGAAACAGACATTAAACTATGGCACTTCCCAAAGTTGGCTTTTTGTGTGACAAAACACTACAAGACAAGAGATGTAAATGAAATTAGTGATTACTGCTTGAAGCACAAACAGTAGAATTTGTACATTATTAGTATGAGGAGCAAGCCATGTACAGCAAGGGTTTACTCCTAGTGCAATCCCAGAGAACGGTGCAGGTAGAGTGAACTTCCCTGTCTGCACTCGAAAGGTTTCTCTGTGTTCTCTGTAATTTTAACAGCATTGATATTTCGTTTGCTTTATGAAACCCTTTATTATAAACAGTTATGAATATGAACATCTCATTTGACTGCTGATGAACACAGGAGAAAATCTAAATTAAAACTTTAAATACCACTATTTAATCACCCAAATGGCTTTGAATGTGTTAAAGAGTGCTTGGGATTATTCTGTTTTTCAATTTGTTTTAATGCTTCCTTGATAAAAGCTGATGGATTCCCAGGCCCATTGCTGTCACTGATGAACTATATAAAGATAAATGACATTATGGTAAATTCAACTTAATAACACATTTTTTAATTTTCAGAACATAGACATTTTCTGGCTAGTGAATGAAGGCCAATTACCTCAAGATCAGAACAAAATAACTCCTCATTTTGAAAGATAATAGAAAAGAAATGTTGCAGATTAATGATGCTATTTATCTTTAAAAGAAAAAAATTCTATCTTTATCCTGATAGTGCTGTTCCCCAAGGAACATGGTTATAAAATGAATCTAAAGTCGCAACTTAATAGGTTATTAAAATTATTTGAGTATAGGCTTCTCTGGTTCAGCCTTTCCATAAATTTAAATTGAAGGTCTGCTTTATTTCTAAAGAAATCAGCTTGTTTATGAGACTACAGGGAGAAGACTAGTTACTGAGAAAAGATGCACTTAACCCTGCTCTGTGTCTCCTTTTCTTGAAGCCTGAATGGAACAGATACGTTTTGGAAGCAGTCTAGAGAAAAGTTTAAAATGTCTGAACTGTGTTACACGGCTTCTTCTGTTTTCAGCATGTGTCATTAGAAAAGTAAAAGAAAATAAAGAACAGACAGGTGTGTATGCTATGGGATGTGGCAGTAACAGTGTTGCCTGCAAGATGCAGGATCACAGAGGTTTTATAACAGACAGTGCTTGCTGAGTTGGTTTTAGCAGAGCAGTTTCATCTTTGAAACACATATATGGAAGAGAGCTCCTTTCTCATGTGAGTTTTACATGCTTTGGTTTGGGCTCTCTTGCTTCATTTTGTTCCCCACATTATTGCTGGTAACACTTCTGTCGTGCTCTGTACTCAAATTACAGCTGAGCTGTGGAAGCCAGCTCCAGCCAGTTACCGTTCTCCTGCAGAAGACAGCAGTTTTGGAGTGTGGGAACATAACCAAAATAATAAATTTTCACCCATGAAAATGCCTATCACGTGTGGTTGCTACCTGTTCATGCAGGATGTGACTTTGGCTTGTGTTCAGTAGGGTGTATGGGAGAGCAAAGCTGCTGACAGCATGGTTTCCCTGCATCACTCCTGCCTCAGGACTGTTGCTTGCAAAGGTGGTGGGGTGTCTTCAGCCAGGGGACTTAAAATCACAGAATCTCAGAATTGACCAGGTGGGAAGAAACCTTTCAGATCACCAAGTCCAACCATCAGTATAGCACTGACAAAAAATACTGCTGAACCTTGTCCCTCAGCGCCATGTCTACCTGTCTTTTAAATACCCCCAGGGATAACAACTCCTATCACTGCCCTGGCAACAGCCTGCTTGGCAGCAGCTTTGGAGTAAAAGTTTTTTCTAATATCCATCCTGAACTTCCCTAGAGCAACTTGAGGCCATTTCTGCTTGTCCTATTGACTGTTCCCCAGTAGAAGAGCCCAAATGCCCCTGGCTGGATTCTTCTTTCAGGGGGCTGTAATAAGAGAGAAAGTCTCCTCTATCTGAACACTCCCAGCACTCTCAGCTGCTTGTGGTTCAAACAAGTCTTGGAGTTCTTGGAGTCTGCAAGTACAGAAGATACAAGAACCTGCTCTCTAGAGCCTGTTCATTATTATGGACTGAAATCATAGCTGGGTTTTTAGGATTTTTCCATTTCTGTTCACAGAGGAGATTTTGCTGTTGTTTCTCCCAGCAAAGCTGGGCCACAGTGCTAGGGGTGCTCTTGGCAGAGAATGGTGGCTTTGCCCCAGCCATCCCTGCTGCTGTCAGACATGAGTTTGAGTGTTCCTTGCTGCTGCTGCAGCGGCTCAAAGCAGTGTCAGGCACCAGTGTACTCATCTCTCCTAGTGTTCTCGTGCTCCTCTTGACTTGGGACAGGGAGAGCAGTTCTGTATTTAGTTTTAGTTTGTCCCTCCAGTCAACTTGCCCATGACCTTACAGACTTTGGTATCATGAAGGCTGCAGGAAGGGCTGGTGGCAATGTCACACACTTTCTTCTCTGTGCCCCTTGCAGCGGGAGCTGCTCCCAGGGGACATTGGCTTGGCAGGATCCACCAGCATTGCTTTGCTTCTGCACCAGAGCCTGTTGTATGCCACAGAATTGATAAGCCAGATCATGTGAAGGTAGGGAGTCATTGCCAGATGCTGCAGACCTGGAGGATGCTGTGAATTCCCCTCTGGGATGAGATCGTATGTCTCTGGTTGCTTCAGCCCATGAAGGCTCCATTTACTCGTCAGCCCAGCAGTCCTACTTTGCGGGCAAAATACATGATGCTTTATTGAAGAATCCATATTTGCACTGCCCAAGTGGCTCAACAGTTGCTCCTTCCCTTATGAGAATCAGGTTGACATTGCCCTACCTCAGTTGCACACTCCCATGGACAACCCAGACAGAAGAGAGTCGTGGCTGTGGCACTGCCTGGCTTACAGAGCTGCACTGCAGGTGATGTAGCCCAGTTGCCACATACCTGCATCCTCTCATGTGCTGCCAGCCCCACTGTGAAAGGGCCCCTCTGCTCCCACTCCTGACAGCTTTGCTCTGCACCCTGACACTGTTGGGACATACTGTCTCCACTCCTGTCCCTCTACCCAGGTTGTATCCTCTTCTCCCTTGCCCATCCTCTCACAGCAGGTTCTGAAAATCCCTCCTCAGTGCCTGTTCCTGCTCCTGGCCACCCTCCTCAGCCTCCTGTGACCTACACAGCCAGTGGCCAGGTCTTGCTGACCCACTGCTCCCAGCGCCTGAACACTGCACCCTGTGCACAAGCTCTGCCAGCGTTATCTGTCTGATAACAGCAGCACGTAGCAAGGTCAGGCAGAATTTTGTGAAGAAAAAGAGGAAACAGAAAACATATACAAGGCTGTACTTTATTCTGTCCACTCTTAAAAATACTAATCTAAAGGGCATTTTTGTTATTTGGTTTTAATTACAAGTCATTGATACAAATATCTACATGTTAATCCTGAAAAGGTCATTGATATACAGTCCAGAAAAAACGTCCTGAAGGCAACATGCACATGTTCATTTCACTTAATATTGTGCCTGTTAGTACTACTTGTGATGGAACCAGTTGGTTTGCATGTGGGATTAAGCGAAGAATAATTAGATTTTAGGCCCCAGTTAGGTCACTCAGTCATCACATGCAGTATTTTTGATGGCAACAATCAGGAAAACCCACTTTTTGGTCTGTCTGCATTTTTTTACTTTATTTTCATAATTCTGACTACTTTCTGCATCTTCTATTCGCTCTTTTTCTCTTTTTGCTCTTTTTTGCTCTTTTATAGTGACAGCTCTGCCTTTTGCCTGTGGCTTTCCTTTGTTTTCAGTTGTCCTACCTAATTGGCAGATGTTGGTGACCCATGGTCTAGCCTTTCTCATTTCTACTGAACAAAATTAAAATACATGGTTATAAGAGAGACAAAACACTAGGAGATATCACTGTATAGAGCTAATACATAATGCCAAAGTAAAGAAGCAAATATAGGGCAGTTTTATTTTGATTCAGTTTTAAAATTTTTTACTGTTTAAGAGATCCTGATTAAGTCAGGTTTCTTGTCTGCAGCTGAGGAGCCTGCAGTGGGTATTTGTTGCTGTGGATGAATCAGCAGTTCATTCAACAGTATTTTCTGTAAATTATTAATCTATTCAAGAAAGTGTAACGTGAGCGTGTTCTCTGTCCTGAAGGATTATGATTTGCTAATGTAAGAAGTGGTGCCTGACAGATAATTCAGATAATTTATAAACCCCTGAGCCCCCAGAGTGCTCAGCCCTGAGGAGCAGAATCTCAGGGTGTTAAATGGAAGCACGCGTGCCCCAGGCTCACTACCACTAGTGTGGTATCTCTGCAGCAATGGGCGTCCAGGCGTGCACTTCAACCGCCGCAGCCGCAGCAGCAGGTATAGTCAAAATGGGCTAGACAACTGGGTATGGGTTCCCACCGTGGGTCAGGGGGTTCACTGCAAAGCAGAGTACTGCTTTTCAGCACAGTTCATGTTTTCAGGTTTAGCTGCCAAGGGAACTTCTACTTTCGTGATTCTTTCAGAATTTCAGCAGACACTTAAGGAACAGTCACAGGCAGAAACAGTTACTGTAACAAAAGTGTTTATTCTCAAAAAATTAGGTTTGTAGTGTAGGCTGAGGATGCTTCATTCCTTGAAACCCAGACATCTTACGGAGTCTGGTCTGTTTTGGGGATTTGTCAGTGCACATCTTGTAGATACACATTATTTTATCATCTTACCCTGCCAAGAATAATCATATTTTTGCTTCTTCTTTGCCCTTAATTTCCTACTTTCAGAGAGAGTTGCTGCTGGTAAATCTGCACTTTGTTAGAAGAAACATTATGATGGCACTGGTCAGAGGGAAGATGCTCAGCGTTTCGTCAGCAGTATTTGTGAGGAGGAAAAGAGATCACTTAAGGAGTAAAGAAAAGCTGTTTCCTGTCTGATCAGGATTTTTTTCCCCGCTTTTTTTGTCAGTTTAATTCTTTTGATATTTAGTTTTATGATAGTAGTCTCAACAAGAAGCCTCTTCTAGGTAGATAGTAGTACCAAAACTGTGTTTTAAATTATATAATTCCACACTTATTGAGTACAAATGGTATGTATCACTTAGGTTTTAATAAATAGTACAATGCTTCATTAAATTCCTAGAGCTAGTTTTTCCCGATGTTATTGTAGTAGTGCACAGAATATTAGAGATTTTTATGTTGATATTTTGCCTACATTTCAGAGGCACTCTATTTTCAGAAACTGTGATTTACATTTTTGGGTTATGTATGTCTTCACGTTTTCTGTTGACAATTGTCAGTAAGCTGATGAGTTCTTATTTTCTAAAAAAATAAAATTTCATTTTGATTATGTTATCTATAGACATAAGCTTTTAAAATAGCTGATTTCTGAGGCTGTTGTGGCTCATATCTAGCATTAATACATAAATTCTTCCAATTGTACTAATGGAATTCCAGCCCAGGCAGCAGCATTTTACAACACTATTGCAAAAAGCAATGTCTGAAACTAGGAGTGTCTCTAAGAAGTTCTTTCACATTTAAGCAAAAATGTGCTCAGCAAAAAGAAATGTAAATTTAAGGAAAATCTCCAATTTCCTATTCTCTGCAAAGATTTGAGTTTTTGCTGATTCAGGCAATAGGGTTGACATTGGAGCTTCTCATTTCATCTGAAATAATCACTTTTTACTTTGTAACAGTCTTTCATTTTTCGAAGCACTATCTTCTGAAACAGTCCACTTTGTATGTATGAATCTGTTTTTCTCCAGATAACACAGAAAGTAAAACTATTAGAAGCAGGTTCCCATCTATTACTTTCTTGAGTGCATAGAGAAATACTTAATTTTCAGTGGTGCCTATTCAGGGACTTTACTGATGTTTTTTGCCCCCATTTCAAAAAAAGACAAAAGGAAGAAGAAGGATGTACATCTGCAGTCTAAATTGGCTGTGCCAAATAAAACACTAAATTTCAATAGGAAAGGCAAAAGGCAGGTAGTTGATGTTAACAAAGCTCTACTTGCTGCAGGCATGGTGCCGGACGGAGCAGATGGTATGGCCTGAGTGGTGGTCAGACACAGTCCCCAGAGTTGAGGATGAGTCCCTAAACCGTATCTCTGAGCACTATACTCACCTGTCTCTTAAATACCTTCAGGGATGAGGCTTCAACCACCTCCCTGGTTACAAAACTGTTATTTAAAAGACGAATTGCTGTGCTATAAGGGTACAGTCAGCAAGTTATGAATGAATACTTCTAGGTTTCCATCCATTGTGGACAAGAAGCCTCCATTGGAGGGAGCCCTGTTGTTCTATAGCCTGGGCCAACCCTGGTGGCACATCTCTCATAATTTAATCTTTTTAAATGGTGATTTTATATCTCCTTATATGGCTATTCTATGGCAGACAGATACTTCTGTGCATTCTATGGGTTCTCATCCCTTTTCTGCCTGTTGTAATGCAGACCAGTTCTCAGGGTTAGCACCACTTTAGATTTGTAAGGGTCATTTGTGCACTAAATTGCCATTCAGACAGAAAGTATTAAGGGGAGTATAACAACGTTTTGGTGATCGTAAGGCCTGGAAGTCAGCTGCGTATTTAGCAAGATATGGTATGACCACCTGAGTAGAGTAGAATAATTTGAGATAAAAGGAACCTTAAAGCACATCCAATGCCCCTCCCTGACTTGGGTAGGGAACAGGCTGCTCCAAGGCCCATCCAGCCTGCCCCAGGGATGGGGCAGCCACAGCTTCTGTGGGCATACTGGGCCACAGGCTTATCACCCTCTCCATAAAGAATTTCTTCCTGAGATCACAAAGTATACCCGTTTTCAGTGTAAAACCATTCCCTCTCATCCTACTGGGTAGACTGGGTAGAAGCAGGGTAGACAGGATCATATAGGGGCAGCAGTGCTGACGCCTGTGCAGATCAAGCTTACTATGAAGACCTTTAGAGCACTTATGTAGCAAATAACATGGCTAATAGTTTGTGTTGTTCTAAATTGCAAAATCGGACTTTCCTGATGGCTGGGAAGTGAATGCAGCTTTGGTGATATGCTCAGTTTGCTTTTATCCCTGGTATGATGTACTCCTTGCGACAGTGAGCCCCACCATGAGGGCTGAGAGGAGGAAAGTTCATTGTACAAACACCACTAGATAAAGCATTCCAAGTATGTTGTGGAAGAAGTTATTTTCTGGTCTTCAGCTGAGAGAGTGTTGCATGTAACTTGAGAGCTTTGGGAGGCAGAACTGTTGTAAAGAAAGGGAAAATATTGTTAAGCAGTAGTATGAATAATACCTTCTGGCAAGCAGTTTTCATTATATGCTGGTGGGCAGATTTGCCATATTCTGACATTTTCAGGAGGACAACCTGAACTGCTTGCTTCTGTAAGCTAATTACTGTTGCTTTGGGGATTAGAAATGTGGTCTACTCCCTGAACTTATCAGGGTTCTTTTAAGGTTTGTTTTGTGTATGGATTTACAACTATTGTATGTGTTATTCTAGTCACTTCTACTGTTTCGGTTTTGGTTTTCCCTGGAAATAAAATCCTTGACCATCCATTCTGCTCCTTCCATCTACAGAAGGCCCTTCTGTTTGGCTTCAGGTTCTTCAGTGCAAACATCTTCTGCACTGAGGCACTTCCTGACCTTTCCATTGTATTCTGTGGTAATTTATGTGGTAATACCTTGGCTGAAGGCCCCTCAAGTGGCATAATTTTCTGTATCGAGGGGGACACTGTGAAGTTTCCGCTTTCTACTGTTCCTCTGTGATGCCTAGTGGAGGCTTTGGGGATGTGTCCTGCTGAGGATTGACAGGGTACTGGGGGGCCATTATCATTCTGCTCTTGCTCCTGCTCCTTTCCCAGCACCTCTGTGCTCCTGGAGCTTCTCAGACACTCCCTGGTGCTCACCATCTGTTCCTGGCTCAGATGCCCTGTTGCTGCTGAAAGTCTTTCCAAGCCAAAACCTTAACAAGTTAGGATGATTTATTCTTTTTGACATAGATGGATACTCCAAAAAAGCTTAGTTGCTTAGTATGCACCTTTGGGAACAGTTGCCTCTCACATGGCAATTTAGGCTTTCTCTGGCCAATACTGTTCTTGTTGTTCATGTGTTTGTGGCCTACTGCCTTTAAAGTTGGCTTGAGTGGCTGAAATTTAGGTATTTTCCAAGACTCTCCTGTAGAAAGCAGTCTTTCTTACAGCAGCTTCTTCAATATTCTTGGTGCCTTTGCTCCCCACAAAATTCAATCTGAGAAACCCATAGGTAGCAAATGATCTATCCACCATTCTTGTCAATGTCATGGCCTTGTTTCATGATGCTGAAAGGTATCTTCTCGAATTATTGTTCCCCACTGGTTGTTTCTTTGGGAGCAGGCCTCTTGTATAGCTATTTGTTGATCTGTGTACCTACTGAATTAGTCAAAGACCTGGGTAAAACCATTTTTTTCTTTTCCTCCTTACCCCTCCCCCAAACTTGCTTTTGTTATGTATTGGCTTGCTAATCCTTGTGTTGAGCAGTATCAGACATCACCTTTCTTGGGGGCACTTAGTCCACTCTTCCGCTTTCTTTGTCAAAGGGCTCCCTTAATAGGAGAAGTCAACAGGGAGGACAAAAGGGATTGAAAGTTGTATTTAATCGGGGTCAGAGAGGTGGTGTTGGGAGTGACGGGCCCACAGGCAGGCTGGCCTTTTATGCTTCCCGACGCAGATGGTCCCAGAGCATTCAGCGGAGTGAAGAGAAAGCTGCCCGGTGAAAGCCATTGTAGGGCAGCATCGTTACAGTTGAGGAGGGTTGCCAGGGGTAACTGCGGAGGATCACCAGCATCCTGTGATCACTAGGCTGTGCCATGAAAAACCTCGCACCCGAGATCGAGCCGGGTCCCTCGGCATCCTCCCGGTCTGGTGCAACCAGCAATATCTTGTGCTGACTTTTTAAAATTTAATATAATTATTTTTTTACTTTGAGGCACATATAAAGTTTGTAGTCATTTGTATTTCTTAATTTCAGGATAGCCACCTTCTTTGGAATGTACAGCCACTTGCTTTAGAACATATTGCTTTTCTTCCCCTGGGGAACAGTCTAATAATATTTGAACTTATTAAGATAACACTATGTTTGCAGAAATTTAATTTTTTAAAAATTTATCTCAGTGCAAGAATAGCTGAATTAAAATAAAAATAAGGATAAAAAGGAGTTTATATTGTTCAACCTGGATGAAGCCTGCAGATACGTGCAAAAGCTTTGGAAATTATATCCAGAATAACCCATGAGGATTGCTACAGTGTCTTCTTTAATCTAAACAAATATGGTACCACAACAGGTAGAGTGTGTTCCACAGAGAACAGTTTGATGCTACTTTAAAAAAAAAAATATATAGGAAGCTTACTGATTTTTTGTTGGAGCTGCAGATGTTCAGGATGATAAACTGTGCATTGAGTCTCACGTGAAACACCATTTGGAAGTGCAAATACCAGTGTGAACCTTGAGCAAACATGCATAGTGGTCAACACAGAAAATCAGTGGTGCCAGGTAGCTGCCCAGCCAGTGTTGAGGCTCCCGGGGTCTGCCATGATGTCACCCCTGGCAGAGGCCTGGAAGGAGCAGGTGTAGAATCAGAGCCAGCTGTGCTGCTGGGTGATGGGTGCAGAGCTGGATGTGTGGCCAGTGGGGGACACAGATCCAGCTGTGCACCCCGGTGATGGGTGCAGAGCCGGATGTGCCTCCAATGGCAACCATGCACCCAAAGCATCTTCCTCCCACCTTTGGATGTGCTGCTGGGACTCCTTCATTTTGCCAGAGGAATAGTGGGGCCAGGAACAGGAGGTCATGGTCCTTTGCCTCATTATTTATGTTTTCTCACAGTTACTCACCACAAGAGCAGAGTTCTGCACCACACCACGTGAAGTGTCACAGCAGTGACATCCACACAGTGTTGGCAGTGCAGGGAGCCCTCCTCCAAGTGATTGCACAGCTCAAAATTAAGAGGGATTTAAATAAGAGTTTAGTGTGCACTTTGTAAAACAGTTGGAGATTTGATGTAGAAATTCACTAGTTGGGGTATTTCAGCATTTTTGCATTATTTTTAGGAGTGCAAATATTGCCTGTGATTAAGCAAGTATTTCAGACTTCTTTCAGACTGCTGCAGGCCACTGAGACACCAAGACATTGCAATTTAAGCATTCCCTTTGAAATCAGTGACAGTGGTAGCATCTACAGGGACTTCTTGGGATTTTGTGTGGTTGCAGGGGATGGTGTTTCAGTTAAAGAATTCATGAGTAAGAATTGTGTATTGTTTTCATCATGGCAATGTAAGATTGGAATGGGAAGGAAGGTTTTACGGGGATTTATAATAGCAAGCAGTCTTGAAAGTCAAATCATAATCTTCATCATAATGAAACACAGAAATAATGAAGGCTGGAGGCAGTTATGTAATTCAAAAAGTGTGTAATCAGAGACAAAGACAAAAAAGGAAAGGAGTGTTTCTGCAGCTCCTTAGGTATGTTCTTCCCCATCAACCACTTTTTTTGTTGTTCCTTATATTTGCAACAGAAGGAGGCCAGTTGTGCATTTGCTTCTCAGTTTGATTACAAATACTCAGCCCACATATTTGCTTAGGTTTTAAATGTTGATGGTGAGTGATGTCATCTGTTCTGCTTAAATGGTGTCTTTAGTTGATTGCATTTATGCTGAATAGGAGGCTTTCAACTTTCATAATGTATTTTCATTTTTTAAGGTAATTTGGGGAGTCTTGCTGGGTAACAAGTTGTAGTTTACCTTTCACTTATACTTTCCTTTACACTTCTTTTAAAAAAATAATAGTAATGAGATCACATTTTTCCTTTTGAGTTATTGGTCCCATATGAACACAGTAATAAACTAAAGCAAGTATGCAAATAATGCGTTTCAAATAGGCTGTCTTCACATTTTCTTCAGTATTAGTACATGTTCTTCAAACTTTTGCAGTAGATGCAAAAATATGAGTCTGAATTCATTCACAGTGGCCCTTCTGAATCACTGACTTACAGTATCGGAGGGGCCAGCTCCACCATCCCAGTGTTTCTTTATTGCTCATGTGCCAAGTACTTGAATTAAAGTTACTGGAGGTTGTTCATAGAAGAGGCCAAACAGCCACACAGAAGTGGTAACATTCTCCTAGTGTCCTGCTCCTGATGTTGCCTTTATTCAAGAGGTTGAATATATGATGAGAAAATCTAAAGTCTGGATTTCAGTTGATGATAAGGATTTGGATTACTTTTTCTAAATCATGCACATTTGTACTGGGAAGCAGCGAGGCAGCTTGCAGCTGTCAGAACAGACACAAATACAACAACTGTAGAGCCAGCTTGTACTGATGGTACTTGGGGCTGTGTGGCATCACCTGCCCCAGGGCCTTGCAGCCTGTGAGGCACTGACGCGTGGATCCTCACCACTGCCATCAGTGCTGACTCCAGCTTTTGCTCTGAGGGACTCCAGAATTAATATTTTCACCAGCCATAGCTTCTTTAGGCTCAGGTGAAGATGTCTGGGGCCTGTTCTAGTGCCAAAACTCTAAGAAGCCCCATCTGTGTTGTGGCCTTTGGCAGTAAAGGGTCTGATAGACTTACACTGGGTGAAACCTGGCCAGAGTGGGTCTGTTCCATTACAAGGACAGGACCATTGTATGTCTCTGAAAAGTCCCTGCAAACAACAGAACAGCCTGTGCTGTGCTCTGAGCTGGGCCTGTCCATGTTGGATGGCTTTAAAGACAGGAGGGAGGGTAAGATGTGAATCATGTTGTATACTCATCTAAAATGTACTTGGTCTTTTTCTAAAATTGTGCCTTCGATGCTGCCATGTCACTTCATGAGTGTTTTTTGTTATGTTGGGCTTGTTCCTACAGCCGAGTGTCCAAAACCCATCAAAAAAAGGGTGGATCTTGGTGAGGTATGTCGTGGCTCCACTGCCTGGTGCAAAGCCCATGCCTTGCCAAGAGCTCAGAGCATCCAACTCATTTTCCTGCCTTTTTTGTCTTCTTCCCCCGAGTGTATAGCCTGGTGAAAGAAGGTGGGAGTTAGAGAGGGCACCTGCATTATTTGTTTTTAAAGAAGTAATGACCCACCACACTACTCAGGAAATTTGGTTGGTTGCACATTTTAAATGAGGCATTGATATATTTTAACACCAGGATTAGCTGGGTTTCTTCAGATGTTGCTGGCTAGAGGTAGGTCCTGCTTTGTAACCCACCTGTTAATCATCAGTTCATTCACCCCTCACTCTCCTCTAGGCAGAGAGGGAAAACCCAAGTCAGACATTTCAGAATTTATTGCCCTGATCCACAGTATGGAAAGTGTTTCAGTAAGTTCTCATGGTAGAGTTGTAACTTGGCCAGAGTGGCCAGAGTAAGGGACTTTTATCTGAGATACATAGACTAAATTGACCAGATTATTCAGTCTTTATCAGAAAAGAATCACCTAAATCACAATTTCAAATACATTTTAGCTTTCTCAGATTATTACAAATGTTTCAGTCCCACACATGAAGTTCTTGAGCTGAATTAAATAACTGCATAATTTATAGAATAGCCATGTTTAAAAATCAACATTGAAACAAAAATCACTTTATTCAAACAAAACATTATAAAATAAATTTTAAGAAATTACTGCTATGAAGGGCATAATTATTTCCTGCAAGAACAGCAAAAATTTGAGAGTGGTAGTACTTTAAACTCAGGTAGGAAGAGATGGTGTATAGTATACATCTTCCAGTTCCACTAAGGTAAGGAAAAGGTGCTATTTTAAAGATAGTTATATCCACCATAGTTATTCAGTACTTCTGTTTTCTCATGTACTTTCAGCAAAGGCTTGATAAATTCTCAGAATTTATATGCTTAAAATCAAGTACAGAGTTGTGAACTCTGCTTGTCCCTCTGCAAATGTTTCACGTCTTGAGTGCATTAGCAGAGGCTGTGGAAGCACTTGAGCAGCACCCATGTGCCACCTGAGCAGAGTCGAGGTGGCACTTCCCCACTGAGGCACTTCTTTCTTCATCTTGTGTTTATTTGCCCTCTGTAATTTATAAAAATTGACAATTCGCTATTTTTTCAGGGTTGTTTTAGAATTTGCAATTTTTTCAGGGTTTTTTTAGAAGACGAGTTCTAAATTGAAGTATGGACTGACTGCAGTCATTTGGGCAGTAACCACGTCCAGCACAAACTGTAATTTGTCTCATTGTAGAAAGTATCTGTATCATTGTAGAACATTATCTGTGCCTAAAAGTGCAGTGGTTCTGGTTGTTCATTGAGTCCTGGTCAGTGGCATCAGCATGGCCATTTTCTAATTGCTGTGCAGGGAGACAGGGATGGCTCTTCCTCTGACACACATCCGTGGTGTTACTAGCAATTCATATATCCAGCTCCAGATACATTTTTGGTCATGGTGTTTTGGATAAACCCCCATTAAAATGCTTTAACCAATCCTTGGGCTCTTAAACAGAGCCAGTGCACAGCTTTCAGGCTCCAGCTATGCTGGGCCAGACAAACACATCACGCTGTCCCTTCTCATCTGGAAAACACTGGGCAGCATCCTGCAGGAGAGCGGTGCCTGGAGTACTGTGTTACCCTGGGGTCAGCAGTGGCAGTGGCCATGCAGCAGCCTCTGAGCCCTGACAGCATGGTGGTGGCAGAGGGACCAGAAGACTCAGGAGCTTGGTGGGGCTGCAGCTCAGGGCACTGGCCTTGTGCTGGCTGGAGGGTCCAACCTCATTGCTCATAAAAAGTTTCCCCTATGTGCAGCAGGGTCTCCAGGCCTTTGACAAACTCACCATATTGGGGAACTCAAATTTACTAGATCTGGAAAAAGTTAATTGCAATAGCATAACTGTTTTGGTCACAGTTTTTCCTGTTGCTATGGTATCTGTTTAAGGAAGATGAAAAATATAAAATGAAAAAAGGAAAGAAAAAAAAAAAAAAGAAGAAACCAAAGTGACAAACAAAGGTAAATAAATACCTCTTTAGTATTGTGTGAGGCGCTTTTGACCCAGCTGTTTTAAGTGTCAATTGCTGGTTACACTGCATCCTCCTCCAGCGTCAAAGGACTACAGCTTTTCTTCAGAAAGAATGAAAGATGGTTCTGATCTTTTAAATGTGGGGTCTGTGGATCTGCAAAAAAAGCAGGTTGAGTCTCCCAGTTTTTTGATTTATCACAGGCTTTTGAAGAGAAATTTGACTTTATTTCTGGTAAATCTTTGCCCACTTGTAAAAGCCATGATCTAGTGCTGTGGTTTTCTAATCGATTTAGAGCACACTCCACAATATATGTATGTTATTTATTTATAAATTAAAAGCATGCATTGTACATGGAACCTTGTTCAATTAACTGTTTTTGGAAATCTCCGTGTATTCTGTCACATGCGTAAGTATGCATAAGTATAAATGTGGAGAAAATGTCCCTTCTAGATGTTTTCTGTCCATATCAACAGGATATTTTTGTTGTGTGGAACAAGTATGCCAAAAATCAAGCACTGAAACAAAAAAGAGCAGCATGTTTTTTTGAATGCTGAATTTCAGTCTTTGTGACTCAGAAACTAACAGGTCATTCCCAGAAAGGATGGTTATCAAGGCCTTCACAGCATGTTAACACTCTTAAGTGTTCACAGAGCTTCATGCTGGTGGAGAGCAGTGTATCACCTTTTGCAGGATAAACAATGATCTTCCATGACAGCACCTCAGAAGAGCCCCAACATCATCTTGATGTGACTCAATAGCTCATAAACCACAAGGGGGAGGTGAGGTCCTCTGGCTTCTCTGGCAATTGTGGTGCTGCCCTCAGATGCAGACTGAAGAGTCTGCCTGTGTGAAAATCAGGTCATAAATGCTCTGGAAGGCCAAAACTAGAACAGAGTGTTAACACCCATGTTTTCTTCTCATGAAGTTACTACTCACTGTCATTCAGCTGCCTCTGTACACCATTGCCCCTTACTGTGAAGAGCACTGTGTTGGTGAATTACTTCCCATGTCTTCCCCTTTTCTAGGAGCTATGAGCTTGAAGAATGCAGAAGGCCCCAAGGTGCTGTTTGCATTTCTTATACCTGGCAAGTGGGGATGATCAATGGGAAATCCATGGAGTTTCATTGATTTCTGGCAAGTGGGGATATTTCATTCTCCAGAGACATTTTATCCACTGCAGAGCTCATCTGAATGCTCCAGGAGGAGAATCTGAGAGTGGCAAGAGCTGCCATCTTTGGAGCTGTTCCAGCTCCGGAGGCCACCTGCAGCCTGCTCCATTACAGATACCCTGCAGTGGTTCCTCTCAAGCTCCAACAGCTGTTCTCTCACCTCACTATGGGAGCCTGGTCTGACCCTGAGGGTGGTAAGGAATCATTAGAACTCGGATGGTTTAGCTTGCCTTCACCAATGGGCCAGATTATCAGCATGAAGGAAATTTAAGCTGAAATTCTAGCCCTTACCCAAAGACCAATAGCGGGCCTGTGTTGAAGTCTGATTTTTAATTTTTCTGGGTTAAAGATTTCTGGAATTTTATGGCAAAATGGAGGCAAGTAAGAGCCTCCAGTTGTTTTATAAGTTTCAGATATTTGTCTACATCATAATTCTTATTCTGTATGTTATCCTAATGGCAGCATCCAGAGAGCCATGCTAGTCTCCTAGGACTCAGTTGAACATTAATGTTTTAGGCTTGTAATTCCATTGAAGCATTAAAATATGGAAGCTTTAAATATGGTTTCCTTGCCATTGTGTGGAGAAGTTGGTGAAACATCTCAGCTTCCTTGAGGCCTTCCTTGAGGATGACTTTGACAGATCAAGCACTGTGAGCCTTAATTGAACAAGGTTCCATGAACATTGTTTCTTCATTCATATTTATATTTTTTCATTCTGCATTGGAAAAAGAAGCAATATGTTGCCAAAATGGTTTTCCAGGGTGCAGCAACAGATTTTCTATGAAGTGATACTTGAAGCTGCAGAACTCTTTGAGATGCAGGCTTAGACATTAATTGCATACCATTTTAGACATCTGTATGAAGGAATCTGTACTGATGATCAAAACAAATTGTATGTGCTGGTTGGACTTCTGTACTCTACTAGTTCATATCTACAACAGATTGCACTCTTTGGGGGCCGATTAAAGAAATTAAGCCTCTGCGTGGTTTTAGCACTGCCAATGCCTCAGGCTTCTCTACCACCTTCACCACTGAAGTTCTGTATTGCCAATGACAAACTCTGCCACATGGTAATTATCACTTAAACAAAGAGATAGTCTCAGTGATGTTGAATTTGGTACTGCAGAATGAATTTTTGTCATTCTATTGCTCCTGTCAGAAATTTCTGAATTTCACATGTCCAGTGGAGGCAAAGGTGCATAGACCTTCCTGTCTGCTGTGCCAGTACCTTGGCTGTCCTCTGAGCCGTGTGGAGGTTGGACAGGACGGCAACATCATCTTCATACTGGAGTGAATACTGCAGGTCTGTTGTCAGATAAATGACACTGGAAATTGAAAAGTACACACCCACTTGAAATTGTAATTGTATTTCAAAAGGTAATTTTTAAAAATTGATAACTTGAAACAGTCTAAGGCCATTTTTAGCAATGATCTATCTGAAGCACTGTTTCATGATTTTATCTCTGCGTTTTTTCACACCTAATTCTGAGTTAGCTAGTATTATTTTTCTTTTCACTAGGGATTGCTGGAATCTAAGAGGTATTTAAGACAACTTAATTAAATAGCTAAAATGGGTTTTTTTCTTCACAGTAACACATTATTCTTTTTTCAGTCATACAGGAAATAGTCAAAAAGTAAATTCTTGATGCACCTGAAGAGAACAATAGATTTGTGTTCAGTCTTTCTTTCTCTAAATTAGAAATCACAATATAGACAATGGAATTTCTAAATCATATATTATACCTTATTCTCTGGTGGGAATAAAATGTTCGTGTTTGCCTCCTTTTCTCTGTTTAACTTTGACTTCTGTGAACACTAGGAAGAATAACCCTGCAGCTTTTCTTTCTTTTTTTTTTTTTCTTTTTTTTTTTAATCTATTCATTTTATACTTTTCAGACAGATTTTTCCCTGGGGTGAAACAAAGGTTAACTGAAATTTCCTCTGTTGTGTACCTGAACGAATCAGCAGTTTGAGAAGGAAATCCCATTGATGGGTGAGGAGAGTGACAGGCTCTATTTAAAGAACTCCCCCGACTGTGTGGTAGACCAACCATGCCATGAATTTAACTGTTCCTGTGGTCCCCATACTTGTACCCACCAAAAAGAGAGAAAAACCTACTTTGTTCTTCAAATGTTGCACTAAGCTTTGAAAATCATGAGCCACTGAGTTTTGTGAATTAACATGGCTGGCAGTGGCTGGGACCAAAAGAAGCAGAATTTAGAGCATGGGACAAAACACAGACAGAAAATTATGCAGACTTATATAATAGAAAAGACACACTATGTATTTGTGTTTTAACGTGTCTGTAAAGTTTAGCAATTTTATAATATGCATATTGCTCAGAAATATGATTTGTAAGCTTGTACTTTACATTATGCACCACACATTTTTGTTCCCATGTAGTGTGTGAAAAGTCCGGCCCATGCACAGCCATAGGGATCTGTGGAGTGGAGGTGAATGCAGAAAGGCATGTGCTTGCAAGAAAGTGCGAGGTTTTTATTAGAGGGTCTGTGTAGCAGTTCATCTTCACAAAGATACAGAGCTGAAGAGCGGTGGAGGGTGCCTGACCTTCAGTAAGAAGGGGCAGTGTGTGCTCACACCTGCACCTGGGTGATTCTCATGTTTCTTAATGTCTTCTATAAATAAACCAGAAGTGCACATCACTGCTTGGTTAGTACTCTTAATTCACAAGTGTTAAACTTCACAACCTGAGTCCCTTGGAAGCCTGTTCACCATTCCTGCCTCAGGCTCCAGTCTGTGGCCTGGGTATTATCAGTACCACCTCAAGGCCCAGGCCACTGGTAAGCTTTGCTCCACTGGCAGAGACCACTAGCTCTGCTTCTATGAGTAATGCCTCATGAAGTTTTCTTAAACTTACTTTAACAGGTCTTGGTTGGTTGTTTCTTTCACTTTCACCACTGCTCATTTTTTTTACTTTTCAAATTCTGATGAGCTGACTTGGCTTCAGTCATCTTCTTACATTTTAGTTAATTTCAAAACAGGCTGAGTTTTGTTGTTCATTCACTGTTGTGATACTTTTCAAAAGCACAGTGCTGGATAGAGTAAAGGTTGCTAAAATTAAAGTATTTTAGGTATTTTCTCACTGGTAATCACATGCATATTACTGCATGTAGATGTATGTGTGTATATATATATATATATACATATGCACATCAAAAATCAAGGGGAGAGACAGGAGTATCTCTTCTTGCCATAAGAAAATTCCTCAAATTGAGCTTGTGTCCATGATTGATTTCTCTCTGGGCGTTCTTTTACTTACTGTTTAGTTGCCTAACAGAGATATTGACAAGTAATCCATCATTCCTAAGTAAATCACCTTTTCCTCATCAAAGCAAAGTTGAGAAATACTTAGAAGAGAAACACAGCAGTCAATGCCATTCCTACTGCACAGGGATCAGTTTCGGTGATTAGTGCGGGGGAATGGTGTTAAATCATGGCTGCCCTGCAGGAGATTTGGGTCTTGGGATGGACCTGAGTCAGCCCAGAATTTGCAAGGTAGGTTTGTGCTGGGATGTCTCTGGGAGCCACTGGCAGCAGAAGGAGCATGGGACAACTGTGCAGAACAAGCAGCTGTCTGCCACAGCCCATAGTGGTCAATGTAGACCAACTTGAGAAACCTCTGGTGACATATGCATTTGTGTGCACATATATACACATACACCCAAATATACATGTATATATGGGTACTTGGAATACCCCTTGCTGTAAGAGGAGGGTGTATAGTGCACTCAGAGCACAAAAACCCAGATTCCTGAGCTGGACAAGGTCTAAGGGAGGGATGAAATCAGTGTTTCTGCTCTGGATGAGTGTTGGTGTTAACTTCACACCCCCTTGATTCTTGGAACAAGGGCTACTTGAACACCAAAACTGTGACACTCCATTCTCAGATATATGTAAAATACCACAATGTAAAATTCATACAGACCTGTATCATCTTTAGGGCTCATAATTTTTAACTCTGACTTGTTACTGCTGTAGCAGCCTGACTTGCTGAATGTTGTTCAGACAGAGGCCTTATGGTAAAATGTAATTACTGTTCTCTATTCAGTAATGTGCTATATTAATTTTTAAAGCCCACCTCTGAAACGTATTTGCCCTTCAGTCCACATATAGTAGTGTCACATCCTTGAAATATCCTTTTTCAGTGAACTGATCATCAAGTAAATTAAATTAAATAACAGGTCTGTGTGTATATTTCAGTGGGTGGGAGGACACCGCTTGCCATCCCCTTTCAGAAAATTTAGTCTTTTATTTTCCAAGCTCTATATCCAGGCTCTGCGGTAGCTCTGTGCTGTTAGAAAACAAACCTGCACAGAGAACAGGGATGTATCTCCCCTGCTCTAACGAGCAAACTAACAGTGTAACTGTTGTTGGATCAGTATCGGTGCCAGTCTGCTGAGGTCGCACTGGTGTGGTTGATAAGGAAATTGTCTGAACAGGTTATTGTTTATTCCAAAGCAGTTTTTTGTTCTATGGAAATAGATTGCTCCTCCGGGCAATTTGGGGTTTTGTCTGCTGGTCCTGTCCTCCCTCCCCCCTCCATTCCCTGTCGGGGATGAAAGGGGGGAGGCTTGAATGCACACCAAACATTGGCCTAAATCTGGCTGCTCTGGCAACACTGTGCCGAAATTTACATTTTCATGCTGGTGACAACTTATGTGTGAATCTCAACTATCTTTCAAAATTTCTCTTTTAAGTAAAAGCAAAGCTGTTGCTTGCCATTCACCCTATTGTACCAGAGCACAGGACTGCCAGAGCATAATACTTTGTAAAAGAAGAACCTGGCACAGAGCTTCCATTTTCACATAGACAGTGTATGTTTTCCATCCCCTCTGTCATTATTTTGGGCCTCTTATTTCCCTTCCCTTCTTCCTGCTTCTGCAAATCTGACAAAATATATGAGCAAAAGTTCATATGGCAAAGTCAGTTGTATTTTTTTTTTTGGTGGAAGAACAGAAATTAATATTATCTTATAATAGGATTGCTTTTAGCAAATGAGGATGAGAGAGAATAAAAGCATGAATTTGTAGAAGGTGCTCTCGGAAGATTTTATTAATACACTGTGGAAACTGAGAGGAGGCTGTTGGTATTGTTATGGTTGCAGTCTTGACTGAGGGGGTAGTCTTGACTGAGATGGACTGAATGTTTTTTACTGTTTGTCTCCCAAGGTGCTATAAGGGGTACAGATAAAGCATTCACAGCTTTGTTCCTCAGGGCAGAAATCCACTTGCAGAGTGTGGGTCTGGGACAAGGGTGGAAAGCTTTGACCAAATCCTTTGTAGGCCTGGTGGGCGGTGGGCGCCAAGGAGCCTCCACCAGCCAACATGAAGGCAGTGGGTGGCCACATACCCCCTCAGTGCCCACAGCCCCCCAGGGATGCAGATGCCCATCAGACAAGTTGTTAGATTTGGCTTTTAGGTCACCACATTCATTTAGTGCAGAGATTTTGTTGTAATTATTTCATTCAGGATTAAAGCTCATGTATTTATTTTATGCTTTGAGCAATTTTTGTTTCCAGTATTAGCAAGATCTGAATCATTGTATCATGGTTTTCCCCTGTGAAACGGGGGATTTTGACAGTGAAGAAGAGAAACTTGGATGGTTTGTCCTCAGGAAGGACATGGCTGGTGATTAACAAGAGTTAATTTGCTGGCAATTTTGATTTGTGACCTGTCAGACATTCTGCCTGTGGATCAAGGCACAGATTACCAAAGCAGAGTTCTGAAATACAAATATATTTTTTCTTTCTGAATTAATTTCCTTAACAGTCTTCCAAGTAACAAATAGTGGACTCAAATACAACAGTGTTTCATGTTTTAAGAACTGCACTTTTCTCTTTGGCATACCCAGGACTTACCTCCCACAACAAGGCAAGGGTACTCAGTCTCTTCTGTCCCTAGGGCATGGGTATGGCCCACCTCACATAGTGGTAGTAGTGGTCTTGTCTGGAGGGTCCTTGGACAAGGGATCTGATAGGCATTTGTACATGAGTTTTGGTGGTGCCCAAACCATGGCTCTGGTGGGCACATTGCCCACATTGCTTCACAGATAGGCCAGTTAATTAATTAATAACATCTCTGTGATTGTTGTTATTATCATCAGTATTAGTGAGTGTTGAAAATAAAAGTATTTCAGAGTGCTGTTGAGATTGCAGCGGGTAATAGTAGCCTGCTGCTCCTCTTTATCCAACCTTGGATGAAGAAGGGCAGCAAAGAGGTGTGGGGCTCCAAAGTACCCTCTGCATGTTTGGGTGACACACTCTGTGCCAGATGCTGCATTACACACCTTTGCTAAATTGCCGACTTTTTGGTGAATGAAGGGTTAAACATGATATTATAAAAGGTATGATTTTAAATTGTAGTCCTAGAATCAAAAATGGTTTGATAGATTTTACTGAGTTTTTTTTAATGTTTGTGAATCTTGGTATTATTTGTGTCAATAACATGCATAGATGCTTCAGGTAGGAATAGGGAGATGGATGAAGCATTTTGCATTAAAGAATCTACAAACATGTAGGATTAATTTGCACACAAGTTGTAGTGGCTCCTGTAAAAGTATGGGTAAGGTGAGCACCTCTGCTGACATGGATCATTCCACAGTGACAGAGAAGGTGCTGCAGTGGCACAGCTGTCTCTGCACAGGGAGAGGAGCAAACTGCAGTGACCCAGAATCCTTAAACAGCTGTAACTGTCCCCCCACTATTCTAGCTTATTCCCTTTTAGTTCCTTTCTGATGGTTTTTTTCTGCCAGCCCGAAGGAGGTGTGAGAGGAGGTTATGGTGTAACAGTCAATAATCCAGTGTGTTGTCCCTACTTGCTGCACATTACAGAGTTACTTCACTCATCGTCTTAGTTGCTGTGGTTATGCATTAAGCCATTTTGGCATGCAGCATTTGTAGAGCAGTTCCAAAGACACAGATTTTGCAAAATCATAAGGAGGAAAAGTATGTTTTATGCTGTGCCTTAGTTGTTCCTTATGCTCCTGGTATGGCAAACTGTCAGCGCTGGGATGGAGCTGGGCACTCTCATGGGCACAGACTGGTATAATTCAAGTGGCCAGGAATGGAACCTCTTGATTAAGAAATTAAATCATTGCCTGAGGTTTTACCCTGTAGGCAGAACAAGAGGGTGGGTCAAATAAAGTCTACCTGTTAGCTGGATGTTTGCTAATTCCAGGGAGAATCATCTTGGAACCAGGCAGGTTGATGGTTCTCCTTTACTGAAGGCTGCTCTTTTGTCAGGCCAATCCTCATTATCAGTACAGACCAGGGGATGGCATGATTCAAATCAGCCCTGTGGAAAAGGACTTGGAGGAGGTACTGGTAGATGAAAAGCGGAACATGAACTGACAATGTCCACCTGCTGCCCAGAAGCCCAACAATATCCTGGGCTGCCTCACATGAGCTGTGGCCAGCAGACTGAGAGAGGTGATTCTGCCCCTCTGCTCTGCACCTGGAGCATCCAGCTCTGGATCCCTCAGCACAGAAGGTCATTAGAGAGGGTCCAGAGGAGGGCCACAGGGATGATGTGGGGGCTGGAGCACCTCTCCTTATCAGGACAGACCGAGAGAGCATTGGGATTGTTCAGCCTGGAGAGAAGAAGGCTCCAGGGAGACCACACAGCAGCTTACCGGTACCTGAAGAGGACTACATGGAAGATGGGGAGGGACTGTTTGCCAGGGCGTGTAGTGATAGAATGAGAGCAAATGGTTTTAAACTAGAGCAGGACAGGGTTAGACATTAGGAAGTTCTTCACAACAATGTTGGTGAGGCACTGGGACAGGTTGCCCAGAGGGTTGGTAGAGGCCCCATCCCTGGAGACATTCAACACCAGGGCTGATAAGCAAGCTCATCTAGCGCAGGATGTCTCTGCTCACTGCGGATATGTTGGACTACATGATTTTTAAAGGGTCTTTCCAACTCAGCACATTCTGTAATATCTTCTAAGACAGAGCTTATTCTCAACTTTGGCTCATTTAAAGACTGATACCAATTTCAATCATAATGTTGAATGTATTATAGAAAATTAAATATAATTTGTTTCATTTCTCTTTTTCAGGAGGAACTGATGATGTGGACTGGTCCATTTGTAATAAAGACTTAGAGGTAACACAGTTGTTCCTTAATTCTTTGTTTATCAACATGCAGATAAATGATATTGAAAAAATTCTATCTGTAGTTTTGAGTTGGCGTCTTTCGCAGCATCCCTATAGAGGCAGACAGAGGCTGAACTCTTGGCCATAGGGAGAGGTTCATTGTTGGGGCAGATGAGTTCATGGTGGGACATGGAGCTGCTCCACAGACTCCTGCTGTAGGAGGAATTCTCCTCTTCTGTCTCAGTAATTGTTTCGTGGCAGCTAAATCCCACCCCTAATGGCGGCACTGTGAACCATTACCATGTGGTAGGCACCCAGAGGCTAGGCTGGGGCTCGGGAGCTGCTAATTATCAGGCTGACCTGGAACACTCATCCAAGGTGCTGTGGCATTCCAGAGGAACTTCAGCTGTGGAGTCCCACTTCTTCGGTTACTTCAGCCACAATTCAGTAGAGCTTACATAATCAGGCACCATAAACAAATTCCCTAAAGAGAAGTGGTATTTCTGTAACTCTTCTGTTCACCTGTCCAAAGTTTTATTTAATTTTTAAAAGGTTGAAGATAGGATTTTCACTTATGTCTGGCTGCACAGAAATTATGTGTGAGGTCAGTAGGAGAGAAAGAATTGTTTCTAGCTTCTCTTTTCCTTCCTTTTCCGTTTTAAATCTTTCTTTACAATTGCAAATTGCAGATTTGATCCAGACTTGTGTAGCATTGTATGTTGTCCAAGAGGATTCCCTTAATGTGTGCAGGAGAGTGTGTAACTTGCATTTGCAATTAATGCTATTTATATTTGTGCTCTGGGAAAATTTCCAGTTCATCATGAAGTAGCACAGTGAGTAAAAGTGTCTTGACTAAACAAGGGAAAGCAGAACTTCATAACTTTGATTCTAAACAGAAAAAAAATTACTTGAAGCAAAAATTTGAACAAGTCAGTACTTCTGTGGACAATGCAATGGCTTGTCTGTAGCAGAATTATCCAGTTCACATCAGGAAATGTAAATTGTACTTGTAAAACGTTAGATTTCTAACTGAAAACTACCAGCAGTGGAAAATTTACAGTTCTAACAAATACCTAAATGATAAATACATTTTTCTGTTCTCGTCTCTCCAGGCACAGATCTCCAACTATGCAAGTGTGCGGTACAGCAGTGTGCGGTACTACATGGCTGATAAAAATGTGACCTGCAGGAACTGTGGTCAACGAGGTCACTTGTCCAAGAACTGCCCTACTCCAAAGGTAAAGGCAACACATAAAATGCTGGTAATAGCAGCTATTGTTTGCTAAAACTTTTTTGTGCTGGCTGTGAAAAGCATGACTTCCATGGTTTATAATTCCACGGGAAGGCTGCTGAAGGTTGAGGGGTAGCTAGAAAGGAGTTGATGACACCCCTGAGTTGTGACTATTGCCCAGTGTCCCACTCACCCACAGGCTGGAGTGGGCACGGTCCTGGGAGGAGAACTAGTCAAGTGACCCCAACTGTCCACAGAGATACTCCCTGTAATAAGACACCTTCTCAGCAAGAAAAAGATAAGAAAAAGGACAGGGAATGAAGGGCAAAATAATTCCTACAACATTTGTCTTTGGAGCAACCACTGCTCCCACTAAAGTCCTGTTTCCCAAGAAGTGGCTGGGAGATTGCCTAATGATGGGAAGCAGAGAGTAAAATTTTGCTTTTCTTTATTCCCACCTAGGCTTTTGCTTTATTAAAATATGTTTTTAAATAATTTTTTGTTTACCTTGACCTATGAGTTTTTTCCATCTTATTTTCTGCACTCCTGCCAAAGATGAGAGTGAGGTGGGCTCCTGGTCTCCAAGGTCAACCCACTGCACTGCTATATATAATTATATAATTAGCTTCCTCTTTTGTGGAGGTCATTGATTTTGTTGTTTTTATGTCTGCCATTCTTAGAACATTTATCTAGGGGGTTTTCTTCTTCATTTAATCTTTTTATATTTTTATTTTCTTTAATCTTTTGAAACATTCTTACTTGACCTTTTTTTTTGTCTCCACAGAAAGTTCCGCCCTGTTGCCTATGCGCAGGAAGAGACCATCTACAGAACAGCTGCCCAGCACGTTTCTGCCTGAACTGCTGTTTGCCTGGGCACTACTTCAAGGAGTGCCTGGAGAGAGCCTACTGGAACAAGCAGTGCAATCGCTGTGACATGAAGGGACACTATGCCGATGTGAGTATTACTCCTAGCAAAGAGCTCTGTCGTTTCCTATCTCATAACTGTCAGTCACTGAATTTACAACAGACATACTCTTTTCTTACTTTCTTTAATTTTATATTTGTATAAGCATATGAAATACTTGTAGTTACTCATTATCTACCAGTATCACAATTTGCATGAAGAGTGGTTCAAACTGGAGCACTGTGAACACTCACTCTTTAGTTTAGTTTTGTCCAGTTTAGTTGGGTGGTGAAAAACATTCTCATTTATGTTGAACAGAAATTGTAGTGAGATTGAAATTAGGAGAGGTGGTTTGCTGCAGGCATGCTAGCAAGAGGTAAAGAACAACTGATGCTCCAAGAGTTCCGGATAGGTATTAGAATTTAAACTTCTAAGTTGGTTTGAGAGGTATTAATAGCTGTGCTATATTTTACATTGCAGATGTACTTTAGAAACAAAACTGAAACGGTGCATTTTATTTCTCATGCATGTATAGGTGAATAAAAATTTCATCCAATATTAGCTCATAAGGAGGCAGATCTACAACCATATTCACATGCCTCAGCAGGTCCTGCCTGCTTTTGTAGACTTATGGAATGTATTGAGTTTGAAGGGACTTTCAAAGGTTGTCTACTCCAACCCCCCTTATAAGGATGACTTGCACTAGATTTTCAGTACTGTCCTATTTATGAGCATGCAAGAAGAAAGCTAATGATGAGACTAATTGCCTCTACTTCTATATCCCTATGGACAGGCCCATCACATACATACTCTATGATGGAGTGGAACCACTGCAAAATTGTGTACTTTACTAACAAGAGAAAAATATTAATAGAAGCATTTAATGGCTGGAGTCTACAGATATTTTGTATTAACATTGGGAGAACCACACTGGTGTTTTCTATCTTCACTACTGTTGTTCAAAACCCACCTGTTCCTACTTATACCAGCAAAGCTCATATAGGCGGGGCAAATGCTCTAGTACCTTTGATAGTTTCTGTCATTCCTCATTTATATTATGTTATGCTGCCTCAGTGTCAACAACATGGTAAAGAAAAAAAGTATTTAGTACAAATTATCACATATAAAATAAGAGCATTTCAGTGTTGTTAGCAAGCTTGCTGTGTTCACCGTACCAATAGTTTTTCCTCTTTTAAAGGATCAGCTGTTCAGTTTATTCCCACCAGATGCTCGGCTGCTGGTTTTGGGCTGGGCAGCACAATGGGGGAGGTTTCCATTTATTTCAGAGGGAGATAGAGGCCCCATAAAATATATCAGTCTGCTGTTTGATTTTACTGAGCATTCAAAGTTGTCTTGGATGAATGAATGAGTAACTCTGGAACAAAACCAGTTATGAAAGTATTTTAAATTATCAAGTACTATAAGGATAGTGAAGTATGTTAAAGGTCACTTTGATACAGGGTGCTGTCTGCAGTCAAGACATGGTGGGAGGTAAGGTCATGGGTTTCATTTGACTTGAGACTGTTTTGTCAAATCTTTTATCATTTGAACAGTAGCATGATGGCAACACACTCTTCAGTGCCTGATCTCCTTTCTTAAAAATATTTCTACAATTCTTCTGAATTCATTTTGAAACAAGTAGAAACTGTTTTGCTCTTGACAGCCTGCCCAAAATGGTTCATTCTGCTAGTGAAAGTTAGTAGATATAAGAAAGATGGAGAGAGGCATTATACTAAGGCCAGGAGTAACAGGGGTAAACAGGAGTAAACTCCCCTGAAAAGGGGAAGATTTAGATAGAAGTTCGGGGAAGGAGGTAGCACTGGATGGGCTTTAAGGTCCTTTCCAACTCAAACTGTTCTGTATTTTACTGCTAGGAAGTTTAGGTCAGTTCTTTGCCAATTGTCATGAATCCTGGATTTAAGGAACATCATATCGTGTGCCACCACTGCCTTCTCTGAAAGAAATATAAATATTTTGAGTTTATAATTGTTATGAACATCATGTATCCTAAGTAAATCTTCTATTATTATTTTGAAATATGTACATTATTATTAACAGTGTGAGGGTTTGTAATGGCTCAGAACATTAATAAATCAACAACTTTTGGTTGCTTCTAAGTACTTTTTTAAATATGGTGTATCTCATGTCCTGGAGGAATAATGTCATGTCAAATTTCAGTGCAGGATGAACTCTTTTTGGCAAGAATGTTCCACCTCTTAGGAATGTTTTTAAGAATCGTAGAATTCTAGAATTGTTTGGGTAGAAAGGGACCTTAAAGATCATCTAGTTCCAACCCCTCTGCCATGGGCAGGGACACTTCCTATTAGACCAGGTTGCTTAATGCCTCATCCAGCCTGGCCTTGAACACCTCCAATGAGGGGACATCCACAACTTTTCTGGGCAACCTGTTCCATTGTCTCACCACCTTCATGGTAAAGAAAGTGCTGAATGCTATTGCAATTGAAAGTTTAGTAGAAGAATGTGCAACTATATTTACCATTAAAGGTGGACTTTAGTGTACATACTTATCATAGATATACATAGGTAGTGCTGAATCCAATTTTTAAAATACAAACTGGATGAAGGTAACAAGTTTGCAGTAGGACAGAATTCAGGGTGTTCAGGTATGACTGTAACGTGAAGATTTGTCCCCATATTTCATGAATACAGATGGAAGACTTGATGTGTCCTTAATTCTCCTGTGGTTTTCGGTAGTAGCAGTGGTTATGCTATAAGGACTAAAGGGAAAGACAGAAGTAGTTTGAAAGTCTTTGAGTTTTGTAGTTCCATTGTCAAACAAAACACAGACTAAAATTAAAGTGTGATTAAACATATTTTTACCCTTTTGTAACCTTGTATGATATTACTATAGTTTTACATGTCCCAGAAATCCAGTCCCCTATGTAGCAATTAATTTTTCAAATAATTTACTTAAACTAAACAAAAAAGATGAGGATATGGGCAATCTGTGATAACATCACATACATTCCTACTTAATTTTCTATCTAGAAGTACAGCTTAAATGTTTGTCCTCTAAGTTTGCATGTTCAATTCCCCTAAACATTGAGGTTCTCTGAAATTCAGATTTGAATCTCTTTCTGAATATGTAACCTCAACCTTTATTTCATCCACTTAGACTTGTATTTGCTTCTCTGGCCATCTTTTTGATTTTGCACAATATATCAAGTAAGTTTTCACAATGTAATTTTCTTCCATGTGAAGAATTATGAGTCCTCTTATCATTTCACAATTTAAAACCTACCGAAGTTGTATGGACTATCAGGAACACGACAGAACATCTCTTTTCAGCTGATTTTGGTCCAGTTTAAGTCAGAAAGGATTGTCTTTGAAACTTCCAGGCAGTTCTCCCATGCTTCTGCGTGACAAGGCACATGGTGACCTAGGGGGTGAAAGATGGGTCTCCTCTGCACTGTCCCAGGGAAGAAAGCTGGGGATCATAATTATGGTTGCAAGGGGGAGGTCAGAGGTCATGAGGCTGCATGGGCTCATAGGTATAGAAGTTACAGAAAGCCAAAGGATATCTTTTTGAAATCTGATGTCTGTATGCAAATGAAGAGAAAACAGAAGGCATTGTAAGTTCTGGGAGAAGAAGTGTAAAAGTGCAGAACTGAGGCTAAAAAAAGAGTTTAAAGGTCATTCAGCAAAGGAATAAAAATTGACAGTAAACAGTAAATCATAGACGTATAGAATCATAGAAGGGAATTTCAAAGGTCATCTAGTCCAACTGCCCTACAACAAGACAGGACATCCTGCACCAGACCAGGTTGCTCAGAGCCTCATCAAGCCTGGTCTTGAATGTCTTCAG
Organism: Turnix velox; assembly: GCA_013400935.1. Classification (NCBI taxonomy): domain Eukaryota; kingdom Metazoa; phylum Chordata; class Aves; order Charadriiformes; family Turnicidae; genus Turnix; species Turnix velox. Next base: position 47,188 of record VZTY01023686.1, on the reverse strand, counting down.
GCATGGGGCCTCTACCACCTCTTTGCATAACCTGTTCCAGTGTCTCACTGTCCTCATGGTGCAGAACTTCTTCCAAATGTGTAATCTTAACCTGCCCTGTTGTAGTTAAAAAACACTGACTCTCATGCTCTCACAAACAGTCATTCCCCATAGGCCCTCTTCAGGTATGGTAGGCCACTGTGAGATCTCCCTGGAGTCTTCTGTTTTCCAGGCTGAACTGACTTAATCTTTCTCCACATCAGAGCAAGAAGCCCATAAGGCCAATGTGACCTGATGATGATCAAGATATGAATGGAGCAAGACATGTTGGCTCAGACAAGATAAGGCTATCACTAACAACATAAAAGGTTTTTTTAGGCATCTGGTGTTCATAGTGGAAAAAACCAGACACATTCCCACACTGAAATCTTATTTTGTGGAGAGAAATCTCAAAGAATGTCCAAAGAATCTCTCTGACATGGAAGAAAGCTATCAGTACTACTAACTCGTTACCAGAACTGTGTAACAATTACCTAAAAGTTATGAAGGGACTGGAAGGTTACTGATAGCAGTGTGTAACCTTTCACTTTGTGTCCAATCAGTAAATGAGTGGCAAATACAATGACAATTGTTTAAACGGGTCGCTGGGAGAGCTGGGCAACCAGGGCTTCCAGTCTGACATACTCACCAAGAAATTACCAGAAAGTGCACTAGCAGCAAAACATTGGCATGAATATCTAGATATATACATGGGGGGATTGAAAATAGCTTTTGTGAAGGGAATCCCATTTTGCAGAAGCATGTGTGTAAACACAATCCAGTTGACATAGTCTATGATTTCTAAGTGGCATTTGACAAAGTTCTTGACCAAAAGCTTTTAAGGAAATTAAAAAGGCATGGAATAAGAGTATAAAGCTAGAATATGCCAGTGTGGCATAGGAAAGGGCAAATAATGGAGCAACAATATTTGCTGAGAAGACTCAATTATTTAGAGTGTCAGTGCCGTGAGACAGCTCTGAAGAACTGACCAAGGACTGTAGGAAACGGAGAGAAACCACAACAAAGTTGGAGATGATCTTGACTGTAAAGAAATGTGAAGTAAAATACCCACCCAGGGAAAAATAATGCCCATATGCATTGATGGACTCTGAGCCATTTAGGACTCAAAATTGTAGAGTTTTGAGATACAACTCCCAAAAATATCTGTTAGCTATTCAAAAGCTGTGGAAAAAAAACACAGGTGAAATTTTCAGAATCAAGAGGAAAGCAGTGAACACTGAGATGCAGCTTTGGTCTCATGTCTTCTTTGTCTTTCTGCATAGCTATGAACAACTCTTTGGGAAGAGAAATGGAAGAGAGATGACAGAGGGAAGCATCTGTAAAGAGCTTCCAGATCATCTACGATGGGAGACAGTGGTTAGCAATCAATTCATCATTTCTTCCAGTACAAGAATTACAGAACATGTGATGAATGTAGTACGAGATGGACCACAGACAGCAGACCTATGAGACTCCTTACTAAGGAGATGAAGGAGGTCTGCTGTGGTTCCATGGGAGACAGGAACAGTTCATAGAAGAGAAGAAATACATGGAAGGTTATTGAGCACAGAGAAACTTCATCCAGTTTGTATACTCATTATGCTTAAAACAGCTGAGTGTGGAGTAGTGTTTGGGAAAGGTGCTCACCTTGGAAAAGGCTTATGGTCATGGTTATGGTTCACAATTGGGTGGTCGACCACAGCTTAGTCATTGTTTTCAGGCTGTGTACATCAGTCATAACAGGTCCATATGCCTTTGCTAGTTGCTATCTGTAAAGAATTGAGTCTTCCACAGGGCATTTTATCAAAAACGTCATAGTGTGTCACCAAGCTCAGTTGCTGCCACCTTTGTGTATCAGTTGTGAAGTTTACAGTGTCTGTAGGAGCTAAAATGAGTCCAGTCATTCCCCAGAGTTCTCCAAAATACTCTGAAAAGACTACTGCAGCCTTCATAGTGAGTTGTTAATACAGTTTTGGGGGAAAAGACTAATACATTTCTTATCTTTTAAAGTTATTATCAAATACTTTGCTCAAAAAAGTTATGATTTGCCTTTTGCGGAAAGTACACTCATTTTTACTGTGCAGAAAGGGAGCAGAACAAGCTCCTGCATATAGTCTGTCCAAGAGTGACTCTCCATGGTCATGCTTTTGTCCAGAAGTGAGCATAAGGCAGCTCAAGGCACTTCACCTAGTTTGATTTGAAAATGCTAAAAGTTATTTAAAACATTTTCAGAAAAATACATTTATTATCTGTCAGGTCAATCACTTTCCATGAAACAGACTAGAGAATTTATGGAGTCATATTAGCTAGAGTCGTGTTGGAAGATGCTCAACCTTTTGTGCTTTCCTTGAGATCTTGGCAGAGCAAGGAACAGAGTTGCTCAGAAGTTTTTCAAGAGAAAATGCACATCCATCCAATGTTACGCTCACATAGATGTGCATCCGTGTGATTTGTGTATACGTACTATTGTATGTGTAAGCTGAGCGCCCCGTGCCATGAATATTGTGTGTTTTGCAGGCATGTTGACAGGTGGGTGCCATGAGGCTCATGGTCTGCAGCCTAACTGCCAGCTGCAAGGTAATGAGGTAGGAGGCAAACATGACAGGACAAGGTCTTGTGAGGGAAAACCAGCATATGGGTGCTTGGGTGAGTGTCTCATGCTCACCTGGGAGCTGGCAGCCAGCAGTGGCCAGGGACCCAACATGTTCCTCAAATGGCACATTTTCCATGTATCCTCACATCAGCCACCATAAACATCTCTTGGAAGATTTTCTTTTGCTTTTCTTGGTTTTGGTGCTTGCTCTGGGGATGCAGCTGCTTCTGCAGGACATGATGTGACTAGCAGTGGAGGGACATCTATGAGGCTGTGCTGCTGGCCTTGTAGCCAACAGCCCCATCCTGCTCCTGCTCTTGCTCCTGTAGGCCCTTGGCCCACTCCTGTGGCAGGGAGCACAGCATTTGCCTGCTGTCCCCCAGTTTTCATGCCATGTCTGACAAACAGTAGACATCAGCCAACGCCGGCAGTTACCCATCTTGGCTTACTCCACAGCCACTGTCTGCAACAGGGAAAAGTCTTGACATCTGCTCATGCAGGAGTGGTTTTGAAGGGAGGCATTGTGTGTTTTCCACAGCAGTTCCCACGCGGAGGTGATGAAAAGTGTGTGTTTTGGCAAATCTTTTGTTTTATTGTGGTGGCTTGCAGCAGGCCAGCTCCTAGCAGCCGCTGCTTTGACAAAGCACCAGAGGATTCTGTTAAAAAGTTGTGTTTAGTAATTGTAGTCGTCGTGTCAGACCATAACTGACTTGGAGCTGAAGGATTTTTGCAAGATGAGTAGCTGTGCCAGCAGGGACCCAAGTCTCCTGGGCCAGCCGCACTCTCATTAAGATTTGCCGCTAGCCGTGGCGGTGTTCGGCAAGTATGTGACGTGCATGCTGTTATTGTATGCTTGGCTTGTCAGCCTGCAGCTTTCTGACACTCACTTATGTCACTCTTTATTCAGAGAGGAAGAAGCTTTTGATAATTTGACAAGACAAGCTCTTAAACGATCTAGGTCATGGCCTTCACTGTCTGTGATTGTGAACATATTTCCTGAAAGCCCTGTCACTCATCACAGCTACATTTTCTCCCGGGGAGCCGCAGGCCCGGCCCGGTCTCCTGTCAGCGCGTGCATTTTGGTTATTCATACACCAAATACAGTAGTGGGGCTTTTCCTTCCCTTTTGCAAAATGCTCGCATGTTAGCGAGGCTAATCCTCTCCCCAGCGCCCGCTCCCAGCAGGGCTGCCGTCGAGGGCCCTCTCGGCGCAAGGCAGACGACCGGCCAAGGGGAGCGGAAAGGAGGAAAGGCCGCTTAGTGCTGTTTTTGTGTTTGCTCATTGTTGTGGAAATATGAGAACTGGTGGCAAGGGCCTTGTCTATTGAGCACTCGAGTCCTGGTCTGCTGTCAGGGGCTGTTTGAGATTGAGTGTTTTATTTTCTTTGATGTTCACGTTGGAGAATAGGGAAGTGGGAATTAAACAACAGATGCATTAAGCCGTTGTTCTGGTAAAACAATAATTAGCACCTGATAAAATTCAATACAGGTCAAAACGCGCAGTATCCAGCCTGGATTCATCTGGCGTGGCAGCCTCAGTTGGAGCTGGTTTGGGTACGCATAATCACCCTTCCAAATTAACAGAATGTGGGCCACAAATAAAACAGCCGATATGGGGAGGGGAGAAGGGGGAGTTTGTGAAGGTCTGGGAAAATTAATTGCTTGTCTGTTGCTCAGCACAGGGCAGGCGGACATGGTGAAAAGTGCGGGGAAGGCACCTCACCTACGCCTTCTGCAGCCACGCTGGCACCTTTTGTGCCAGTACATCTAAATGCTGGTAAGGTCAGACCACTGGGGCAGGAAATAAATGCAATTTTATTTTAATGTAGTTCATCAGGCTGCTACCATTCTTGTATACCACAAGGGCTTTTCTTTAAATGAGGGCCATTCATGGTTAAGTACTCTTAAATAAATAAGAAAATTCACAGGTTCGGTGGTTGTTGTATTTGGTTATGCTCTCTTCCATAGCAAAACTCTCTGCTTCATTTGAGAAGCCAGTATTCAGTAGTAATTGTTAATTATATTTTTTGTCATTCTGTGATAGAAGATACAGATAATAACTTTGAACTGAGGCAAGGTAATAGGACTCCCGGTTAAAAACATTACTTTGGTTAAAAACGTCACTTCTGAAAAGCTGTTGTCTAGCCAGGCATCCATTTGCCACTATTGTATTGAATTCCTGAAGTTTCTAAGTAATCATTGTGAGGGTAAGAAGTATTGCACTGAATCACCATCTGAATGAAGAAATATGCTTGGACAGTTTTCCCTTACCATCTTCTTCCTACCTCCCTTAAAGTTTCCCACAGACCAAAAATGTCCTTAAAGATGAGGAGGATGAAACTTGGCTCTGGGTAGCACCACTGAGGGGTGGGGACCATCCCCAACCCACGTTCTGGTAGGAGCTGTTATAAACTGCAGTTCTCTGGTCCCGGTTACTGGTTTTCGCTGCAAGGGATGCCTTTGTGTCCTGAGCAGGAAAAAAATTTCCATCCAAACTGTTATTCAAAAATAAAAGTAATTTTTAGAATTATTATTAAATTGCTGCTGTGTGAGTAAAGGTCATGTCACAGGGTGGCATTTTGCCAGTATGTGACAACTCATTGATTGCAATTTTTCAACCATATTAGTCTGGGGACACTGTGGTAATCGAAAACTATCCAGAACTAATGTATAAATAACTGTCTGCTATCCCTCCATGAAAGCAGCACAAGTCTCATGTACAGATGAAGCCTTCTGTGGGTCTCAGAGAGAAGACAAGGTCTTTGAGTGATTGTATGTTTCACACCTCTGAATCCTGTGTAAGTTAGCAAAGGAGGAAAACCCTTTTGTTTTCACTGGAAGGCAGCTCCAGCGTGCTCAAACCGTCAAATGTTGTGATCTGCTCCTTTGCTAGAAATGTGGGATGCCCTTCACACATTTCCTCTATAGCAATACTAGTATAAAGCTCAAATATTTACATGCAGTTTTTGAGTAAGAGGAGAAATGTCAAAGCAGTGCCAGAACAGATTGTAGATTTTTCTCCAGAAACTTGTGTTACTCACAGAATGAATAATAAATAATTTCCATCATATCCAGGAAAAACATCCATGAGGTGGGTGTGCCATGAGGTGACCATCAGAAACTTGGATTATTTTTCAACAGATGCAGTTACTAACATTGATTATTGGGTGTTTTTCTAAATTAACATCCTCTGTCAGAATAGAAGAAAACAAGAATTTAGACATGAGTGAAAAATTTATTCAAAATCTAAAGAAATTTTAATAGTACTCATTTGCAAGTTGTCATGAGGCTTCAATGTTTGAAATTAGAGCTACAGCATATTATGTAAAAGCCATAGAATAACTAATTTCTTCTTAAAATACTGAAAATTGAGATTGGAAAATGAAATTGCTAATTGTTCAAATTATTAAGAAGCTATTTTAATTAAAGGGCAAATGTTTTAAACAAAAGATTTCCATTGAAGTAGCTGTATGCACACTCTCTTTAACACTAAAATGGCTAACAAAGTAGCACTATTTCTGAGTCTGCTAATGGCTTGGGAGTCGTAGGATAAAGCAGAAATGTTGAAATTTTTGTAAAAATAGTAAGAACCCTTGAAACAATAACCTCTGTCTCTCAATGCCTTCTGATTTTGTTTAAAGATCCACATTTCCCTCTTTCCTCAGATGTATTCCTCAGGTCTATTGTGCTTATGCTCTGATTCACAAGTCTGCTCTGTAATATTTTTTCACATTGGGCTACACTTAAAAATTTGTGTGCAAATAAGTCTGGCAAATTTAAAAAAAAAAAAACTAAAGTCGTCCGTTGTAAAAATAGAAACATTAAAGCAATCTGTTATGCTTCTTGTTTACAATTCATCTGACATCAGGCTACTGAGGTTTATTACATGTAACAATTATATTTTGATTAGGATAGAGATATTTACAAAAATGCTGAAGCATTTCTTTTTCTACAGGAAAGGAAGGTACTTTTTGACTTAATTTCCAAAACATTATGTAAATTGAAGGTGTCAGAATATTTAGAACTTAAATTCATTTCAACTTGTTTTTCAGTATGAATTGGTTAAGAGCATATTACTCTCCCAAACTTCTAACCTTCAGAGAAGGGGTGAGAGAAAACTGTTACTGGCTTTCTGACAATGGCAGGGAGTGTGTTAAACCAGTGTAAAATTCAATTAAACTGTCTAGCCAGGTTTTTGAAGCTGAAACGCAGACCCTTTCAGTTAAGCTTCTTATTTTCCTGTGACCGACACCAGTGGATACTGTGTTATGCCAAAACCAACAGGCTGTAAAGCACCTTGTTTCATGCTTCTAGCTGATCAATATTTTTATTTTCCAGGCTTGCCCAGAAATATGGAGGCAGTATCACCTAACAGTAAGTAGAAACACCTTTTTTATTTTCTTCTACACCCAACCTATTTGCTCTTCTGTGAACTGCTGACCATAAAATATAGACAAGCATCTTTGGCGAGAAGATAATAAACATCTGAAGAGTTTTTGAACTGAAGAATGCATTGGAACTATTTTTAAAACATCTTTAGAACTTACGATTTCATTTTCATACTGTAATCATTAAATGAGTGCCTTGCAGCACTCTCTTCTCTCAGGCACTATATTTACACATATAAAGAAGGTTAAATTTTAAGTTGAGATGCCTTGCAGAAATATTAATCCCATCTCAGATATCCCAGGTACTGGTAGTTAATCACTCTGTGTGGCAAAGCTTTCTTTTTAAATGAGAAAAATTAATCTCAGAGTGTAAATATTAGTTTGAGAAATGCATTTTATAAACTTTTGCAAATAATTTCTAATTGCTGAGGACATAGCTAAAATTTCTTCTTGGCCTGCATTAGTTGATCTTCAGTTGATGAATTAAGAAAATGAAACTTTGTGAACAGCACCAGTGTATTACTTGAAGTTTTTCCATATGTGTAAAATAAAAGTTGATACAAATTTGTCTGAACCTGGAACAATATTCACTGAATTGCCATCCAAATCTTGATTATATTAATTTATTAAATTATTCTACATAGAAACACCTTTAAAGATTATGAGTTTGCCTGTTCATTTGAATCCCTGCTGTCCAGATCAACTTCATTTATATTTAGCTGCTAAAGATAATTAGTCAGTGCTGTCAGTTCAAAACAAATTGGAAAAGTTTGATCACGACTTTTTCTTTTGAGTCGCTGGTGTGAGCTTTTTTCTTTGAGCAATAAATAGGATGTGCTTTATAATTTGTTGCCTTTACCTCTTCACAGTAATAGAATGCTCTTTTTTCTGGTCTTGGTTCAAAATTCAATGATAAGGGAAATTTGTGCTTAAAACCTCACGCTTGTTTTTTCTGCCTAATGTTTTTAAAACTAAGATTTGTTTTGGAAATCCTCCACACTTTCTGTACACTTATTTTAAGCAATATAATAATTTTTTTTAAAAACTACAAAGCATTGGGAGCAAAAGAGGCATTCACTGAGTATTATTGTTAGCTTTTTAAAAAATTATTTGAGGAAAAAAGGTAAATACTGTCTTTCAGAATAATCCATAAGGATGCATGTTCAAATGATTTATAAAATATTTGTGATATTTGAAATGTAATAATCAGATAGATGCAATAGTATGTTTGGTCCTATTTTTTACCGAAGTGTAAGATTTAATTGATTTTAGTCTTGCTTCCCATTGAAATTTCCCTAAAATCATATGGCAATCAGCACTTGGAAAATATTTATTTTTGTTGAAAATCAGGGAGGTCTGGTCATAATGGCAGAATTTGAAGTGTCTGAGATAGAAAATTTTATCTGTGAATTTTGTAGGAATTGTTCTGAGTTTACTCTTTGCTTATTGTCAAGCTAACATTTTTAAAGACAAGCTCTAGTTAGAAAATGCAGCAGTTAGAAAAACAGGTGCATTATTAAAAGCACTCATTTGGAAATTCTTTGTGTATTTTAGGAGTATTTTGAAATGTAGTTAAATATGGGCACGCAAAGATAAATTGGCACTGAGTCAGACCCAAGCTGCTGATACACTTTGCAGTGAGCTGCAAATTATCTGCAAATAATTCAGATTCCTAGTATCTACAAATGCTTTGCACATACGAATTTTTTGCATGGGAAGACTCACTTTGACTCAGAGTTAAATCAGTAGTCAGATTAAGCCTTGAATTAAAAGATTTGTCTGGTAAAATACATGCTTGGTATTCAAAATAAGTTCTTGCTAAGGAACAGTGTCATCAAAATTGTTTAAAAGTACAGGTCCCAGATTTTATTATTCCACTTAAATACTGTCTTGCAACCAAATCAGAACAGAATAATGTTGTCACAAGAACCAAAACTTCTGTGGGAATTATGTCTATTCTCCACATGTTTATAGAGGTGTAGCTAAAATATTGAGATCTGGTACTGTCATTTCAGTAGTATTTCAGTATAGAAATTAGCTTATAAATTTCCTAGTTTAGAATAAATATTTCTGTACAAACAGGATAACTGTTTAAAGAAAAATAACAGAAGTTTGAAAAAACCTTCCACTGAGTCTGTTACTATGCAATACAAGCCGCCTGATGTTTAACAAACAGAGGAAGGCTGCAACGAGTTTTCCCATGCTTCAGCCATAGACACAACCACCAGATCTAGAGAGATTTTGGAAAATTGATCACAAATGCCAAACACTCAGATACCTGTCAACACCAGTGAAACAAGGTATTTGAGTTTGTTATAAAGGACCATTTGTGCAGCGTTGCTCAGAGACAGCCTTTACAAAGTTCCTCTAAATGTTTTGCATTATATATTCTTAGTTAATTACTGTGAATACTTCTGAAAAACCACAGAGCCTTCCACCTTTCTCTTTTGTGAAGCTTTGGTGATTTTATTCATTATCTGGCTCTTTCCTCAGAGACGGACTGCCATCTATTGACTCCTCGCAAGCCCTGCACAGGAACGGGGATTGACTAGAACAATGACTAAATAATAAAACCTTTCTGTTCTTATGGTGAGGGGGGGGGAGTTTGCTTACATTAGCTGTGGTGGTGAGAAATGTTGGCACGTTACAAGTAATGTGTTATATGGCAGAAATGTCTTATTCCAATGAAAACGGACTGCTGGTGCAAGAAGTCTTGCAAGCAGTTGAAATGGCAAAAAGGATTATAAGTTGAATATTTTAATTTGCCTTTTGATAGAAAAAAGATTATCATACTGTATTCAATGAAGCTTAAATTTAAAGTCTCTGTGATAATCAAAGCTTTATAACTGGATGAAGTTAGTTTCTTTTAACTTGTTCTTTCAACTCTGTTAACTAAAATTATTCTGCAAAAAAACCAATCAAAGTCAGTAGAACAATCCAATTCCCACTGAGATTTAAAATAATATTTAATAACCTCTTTAAGATGATGATTTAAAACTTTTACAAATCATTTTCATTGTGCCTCCTCTCTGTGTTTTTCTTCTATATCAGAAAAGGGAAATTACATTTGTCAAAACATATTTTATATTTTTCTTCCTGTAGGTATCTATTTCCAATAAATCAGTAAGCCTTGATACCTGCTTACATTTATCAAAGGTGTTACTATCAATTTAAATAGTAAGTCAAGGACTGCATTTGCAGATTCAGGATACGGTTTTTGATCACAGCACACTGCAGTATAAATAATAATAGCTGTAATTTTTGCACAATTGAGGCATTTAGTTATCTTGTAAAACTCTTTGTTCTAGTTTATTAGGAACCCTAGCTTACAACTTTGTCTTTATAAATATATATGTATATTGTAAACATATATAAACAATACAAAGTTGTCCCATGGACAGGAAAACACATTCTCTGCTCCAATCAAAGAGCCATCACTTTCCCCACAACTCAGGGATATCAGGATGCTCATGGAAGTACTGTTTTACCTTCAGCATGTTTGTCTCTTTCTTGTTTCCTTTTCTTGTCATTCTGTGTAAAGTTAGAGACATTTATGAAATGTTTTGTACTCAAGTGGAGGCCAGTACACAGCTGAGAAAAAATATATCAGTGGAAAAGGTTGTGAGGTTGAGGCATGTTAATTTGTTTGGTTCAGTTTTGCAGTTTATATCCTTAAGAAAAATACAGTAGTATCCATCTGAGTGTGATCTAGTGTCCCAAAGCTCCGTCTCATTGATCCATGCTCAGAGTCCCCAAGCCTGTGAGCTACAGAAGAGGGACCCCCAGTCTGGGTTTTAACATGGAATTGGTCCCCTCCACAGGGCAAGACCCTTATCTCAGAATGGGGGGTCTGCCGCCAGTGGGGGCTGTGGTGGAGACAGGGCTGGCCTTTGCAGACACCGCGCCCTAAAAGGGACTCTGCACCTACCACACACTAACCAGCTGGATGCATTTGCTCCTGTCCCCCTGCTGTCCTGGGGACACACTTCTGTCCCATCCATGATGCTGGGAACATGCTTTTGTTTCCCCCACCATCCTGTGGCCTGGTGAAATTGAGGGTAAGCACTGAGATGCCACTTTTCCACCCAGCTGATGACCTTGATAGGGCATAAGAAGCAAATCTCTTTCCAGCACACAGTGGTGCGCATTTGGCACTGGGATCTATACTGTTCTTTCTCCCTGTGTCTACATCCCTTGTGATGCCACCCATACACTGGTGGCAGTAGTGCTGGAGTACTATGGCCTGCAGACAGCTATGGCAGAATTCCCAACAGCAAAGGGCCCGTGTCCCCAAGCCTGCTCCATTGCTGCGATGCTGCACAGGTTTGAAAATAAATCAGGCTCCAGTGTAAGGAGCCTTTAACAATTAACATTGCAAGCATTAAAATCTTCATTAAGTATCTACAAAGTAATGAAATTCTGTTCCTAAAACAGGAATAGCGCAGTTTTGTTGATACTGTGTGTTTGTCAGTATAGATGCATATGTTGAAAGAGAGATGCTGCTTCATTTAGATGTTTCCTTCCTGTAAAGAGTGCTCATTTTTAATAAACTAATCACCCTGTATGGCTCCAGCCACCCCATTCCCTGCCTGCACAACTCTCATTTATATTAAAGCTCCCAGGCCAAGATGCCCACCAACAGAGTTTTAGAACCATCAGAATTTTTAACTAGCTGGAGCTATCATTTAACATGCTTTTTGACAGTTCGTTAATCTAACTTTTAATCCACATACATAAAGAAGGTAAAGCAGGAATTGGCTGTTTTGGCCTCTCTTCACAGAGGACATGAGAGTACAATGCATCTTTTGTGTTTAATTTTTGTGCTTGGATTTCTTTGTATGCTTTATTAAAATTCCTCTTGGCCTGCCACTTTTTTTCTTAAATAAAAACGTAAGCAATGTTCCTTAAAGACAGCCTGTCTCCTTGTAAATGTGACTTTTAAAAAGAGAAAATCTAAAGTATGACTCTCACAAAAAAAATTATTTAAGTTTGAGAGAGAGATAGCACTTTCCAGAATTGCTTTGTGGGCTTGTGTGGAAAGAGGAAAATTAGAGGTATTCTTGTGCTGTACAGGCCTATGGCATTCACTCCTGGTACTGGCACCTGAGCAGCTGTGACTTTGCCTCCACAATGGATGTTGCTTCCCTTCATCAGTTTCTTTCCACGTGTTTTTAGCTTGATTTAACAACTCTAGTAAAAATACTACTTATTTTGTGCAATAGACAGTGTGGTTTTGCACATTTTAGAATCTCAAAGCAGGCACTTTTGTGTCAGCACTTCCATACAGGGATATTTAGCAGGATGTTTTACAGGGAAGGGAACCCAAAATTCCCAGGAATGTGAATTTCAGGCAAGGTTTGCTCTGCCTCCTGAGGATCATGGAGGAGTGCAGTCATCTGAAGTGCAACATCTCAACACTATCCCTGAGGGAATGGGGGCCCTTTTGGTGCTTATGCTTAAGATTTTGTATTCTCTGAAAATATACAGTGGCCTCCTGAGCCAGCAGAAGAGGTAGGGCTCATCTTGGACACCTGGCAGATATTTTGCGTTTAAAATATCTGCTTGCTTTGTTCAGGCCCAAGCCCAGCCATGTTTCGAAGACCCATTCTGTGGCAGCCGATGCCTCTGAAATGTCTGCTGGCCCTTTACAGGCTTCTGCTGAAAATGCTTGTCTGGAGAGCCTCCTGAATTTTATTTGACATTCTGTTTATTTCCTCTACTCATTATATTTTGGCCTGCATTACTGTTCTTTTTCAAGTTTCAGATGTTTTGGAGGCTACCAGAGACCAAAGCCTGAAAATTGTTTCTATTGCATAGAAATCATATTTCACAAAAAAAACCCTCAAAAAACAGTATTCTTTCTGATAGTTGTTTTTACAGAGAACAGAAATTCAGGTCCTAAAATAAATGTGAGTTTATGAGTACAAGTGCATGGTATCACTTCCAGCATGAATACATTCTAGGCAGAGTTCTTTCCCTATTTTTTTTTTAAACAGTATTTAAAGTACTACAGGAAAAAAAAGTAGCTTCAATAACTTCATATGAATGTACAACATCTACAAAGCATACTGTTTAGAGTCTGCCTTTTCGTGAACACATTGGATTTTACTAATCCACATGGCCAGTTATGAGTACTGAATAATTTGGGATTCTTTTGTGTTTTAGCTGAGTTTAAATAGCAAGTTCAATCTAGTTATCTGTAAAATACCAACATGGATCCGTGCTTGTACTTCCTTTCCCAGTAGGGGAGTGACTGGTACCTCATCTGCCGACACTGACCCTGCATGGTGCCTGTTTGTGCAGTGGGGTGATGGTGCTCACCTCAGCTGCACAGAGCCATCGGTGCTGTTTGTGCCCATCCTGTGAGCGTGACAGAAAGCACCCCAGCTTGCTCCAACATTGCCTGCATCCTGATGCTTCCCACCTACCCCCTGGAAAATAAAACACAAGGTGCTTTTAAACTGAAGGCTAGAGACTGATTATGTTTTAGCCAAAAATGGCATTTTGGTAAATTTCATGAAGCAGCTTGGGACCAGGGATAAAAATAAAGCTTGGGTGACAGGCTTTCCATTTGTCTGATTTTGGGGTTCCACATTACCTCCTCAAAGAATTTGTCTTTGAGAAGTGTCATGCCTTGGAGAACCCCCTGACTCCAACTGCTCATTATTGTTAATTACAGAACTCTGTTTTCTGCAAAAGCATTATCCGTTGTCCCTGTTTTTAAGTAGGAAAAGGAGAGCAGAGGATGGAAATTAGATGGAAATAATATTTAATACTTTGTATGTTTAAATGTGTTGGCTAACCTTTGCATGCCCAGGTTTGCAGGGCATGTGACATTTCTCCAGCACTGTGCTAGCAATCTTGGTGGCAAGAGTAGAAAAAGGTCAGAGGGAACTGCTCCCTTCAAAATCCTCTGGGCAGGAATTATCTTCTCAGCACAGAAACTGTACATTGTACATTGTCTTCCCTCCTCTGCCAGCATATGCCAGTTCTGTTGTGATACCTGTTTTTGTGCTACACCAAAAGTGCGGGATAAGTGGTAAACTAGAAACAAGATAATGATAGCGAGAGTCACTGCTGAAATGCCCCCCAATCACACAGATAACTGCATGGCTTTTAAGTGAAAGGATCGAGATTATATTTTTTTTGGTGTGTACATATTTGGTAAAAACTTCCACTTCTCTTTACTTTCAGAAGGTTTCAATCACTATTTTAAATGTTAAATATGGAAAACAACATTTTCAAGCTAGAATGAGGTATCTCATACATTTTAGAAGGAGGGTTTTGTTTGAGAAAAAACTAAATAGTTCTGTGCCCTTTTCTTGCTGTAAATTCTTTGTATGTATAGTCTGATTACAGTTCCCTGAAATTTTCTGAATGTTATTTTTCCTGAATATTATTAGTTTGAATAATATTTTACAGTATATTACTGAAAAATATTCCTCTGAACTTTATACAGAAGTGGTTTTTTTAACAGTTTTGTTAGGACTTAGGGTTGATTTTAGAATTCATGGGAAATAAAAAATCTATTTGATCTAGCAGATGTTTCAAAACATACAAAAGTTACACTTCGCTGTAAGTGACGTAAAGTGCATTTTTTATTGCAAAGTGGAAAAAATGTTAAGTGCCAGTAATGCATAAATCTGTACTACATTTATCCTAACTAGGAACAGCATTTTGCTTGTCAGATGTCCACTCAGCCAAATTATGTGCTTTACTGTACCAAAATTGTAGGATTTTATAACACAAACACTTGAGGCATTAGAACATCCCAGCATCTTCCGAGCACGGCACTAGTGGCAGCCACTATGTTCCCCTGCATCGCTGCTGGAGCTGCTGATCCCACAGTGGGATCAGCCTATGGCTCCAACTGCTGAGATGGCAACTTTCTCAAGTTATGCTTGAGCATTTTAATAATCTACAGATTAGGATTCCCCAAAAGTACTCATTGGTTTAATTCAGAGAGGGTCTATCATGTCAGTAATACTAACATGTCTTACTAGGTCCTGTCATGAGAATGGAAGAGTTACTTTCCCAATGACAGTGTTATCTGATTTTGATTTCAAATTTTGTAAAATGCAGCATACAGAGAATTAAAAGGAGGCAGAGACTAGCATGAAGTGATGAGTTACCCATGGGCCATAAGGGGTATGGCTTCATCACAGCACTGGGGCAGGCTGCAAGCAGGGCGATGTTGTTGTCAGATCTGTGTATGTGCTGTGATGCCCACTTGCAGCCAAGGGCAAATTCATCCCTGGAATTTTTGGCTCCAGCAGGGGGAAGTCTGGCTTTAACTTGGTTGTGGATGCTAATTCTGTATTAGATCATTGTTGTCACACAAGCTCACACTGCTATGGAGAGGGCTCTGGCATGGGCAGGAGCAGCTGTTGCCTGGCCTGGTCCCCCTGTCCTCATCAGGAGGTGGTGGTCTTCCCAGTATGCTCCATCGGGTGTTGTGCTCCCACACAGTCCCTCTCTTGCTTGAGGATAGCCTGTGTCTCATCCGGGCCATAGACTGCAGGGCTTGACCCCCAAGAAAGGAGCTGAATAGAGCCTACAGTAAGAGGTGCTATTTTTGCAACAAAAGCAGTGTTGTATTCACAAGCAATGGACAGTCACTGCCTGGGTTTGAAATTGCTCAGAGTCAAATACAAAAGCTGCTTCTCTTTTTTTTTTTCCTCCCCTCAAACTTGCAGTCTCTCTGCCTGTAGTAACTAGTTATATAGTTGACAGCCAGTAATTCTGTGTTGTTTCTTTATTATAAAGCTAGCTCTCTTCCTGATGTAAAACTTCCTTCTGCACTTTAAAACTATTTGGTGAGTAACTGTCTGTGAGCAGACACAAACACTGAGGGATTTCTGCAGGCTGTGAAATAGCGCTGAAGCATATTCTACTTTAAAATTAATGGCATTGGATTTATACATGACAACCAGTTTCTGATTTATTTTGATGGCAGATGAGATCATAGTCAAATTAATTCTGCTTTTCTGATGATGGTGTGAGTAGGGAAAAGGAAAGAAAATAATGGCTCTGAGATGCTTAAAACTTGGCTGGGAAAAAAGGGGTTTTGCTCAATGGCATGTATATCTGTGATGTAAGGAAGGAGAAATCTGAAATCTTGTAATTGATTTTTGTCGCTGTAGATTATTCAGAAAGTCCTGAGTTCTTGTGAAAGTAAAAATGTAATGGAATTGATATTCATTTAAATAGATATGCAAGAAGGATATGTAAAAGCTTTTGTTTGTTTATATTTGTAAATAGACTGGCTGTGGCCATTTAGTTGATATATTCAGAGTACATGTATTTAAGAATAAAGCTAGGTAAAAATAAATATGGTATGACTGAATATATATGATGCACTGCAATGGAGAACACATAAAAAATATGACAAAATTAATAAACATTAGCATGCATAGTTAATGTGTGGGTAACATAAGGAAAATGTTTCAATTAAATTGTCAGTACAATTTAATTCTATCAGTAAGGGGTGCTACAGATTGCAGCCTGGCTGCTGGGAAGTTTAAAGAGAAGAGCTTGAATCATTGTTTTTTGAGAATTTTTCATAGCAAAACCTCACTTCTGACAAACTCTTGCACTGTTCTTTAGGCATTTCACATCCTTCAGCAGCACTATATTTTTTCTGTGTTTATGCCAAATTTTGTCTGAGATCAGAAATCATCCCTAAGTAAATATCTATTAAGAATGGTCCCTCAGGAAAGGTAGTTCAAATGTGGTACTTCCTTATTTTACACCCAATGGTGAAAGGTGATTAGTAGATGACATAGGGGTTAAAGAGAGAGAGGAAGACAGTGGGAGGAAGCTGTAAATCATCCAGAATGACAGTAAAAATTAAAACCTTGGGGTTTGTTTGGCTCCCTGAAGAACGGGCTAATAAATATAACTGTGCTTTTGTTCTGTTCATCTTCCAATTTCACAGGCTTTGCAAATGTATGTATAAGCATGCAGTCACTGAGGGCAGTGGGTACATGGTGCAGGGGCCTTTGGCCAGTCCCCTTATGAACATTCAAATAAAATGTATGTGTCCCCACACACAAGTCTCCTCCTCCTTCTGCCCCTTCCCTGCACCCGTCTCCCCCACCCCACTTCAAAGCTTGTGGTCCTTTCTCCATCCTTGTACTAAAAGGTCTCTTTGTGAGCCAGACCATTTGTCCATCATTGTCTGGGGTCCAAACAGTGGTAAAATACCCTGTCACCGATCCAGAGGGCTGTGAATGGCATCTTCTCTCCGGACAATTTGCGGTGGTGCTGAGAAATATTCCTGAGAGGATTATTTAACCTTTCAATTTAGGGGGCACAAAGCCTGGCTGATTAATGAACTTTCTGATGGGTGCTGATAAGCGGATCTCTTTCTTTATTTCCTCTAAAAGTGATTCCTTCTCCTGTCCCATATTACTATAATCTTAAACATAAAATGTGGCAAATAGATTAAAAAACAGCACTAAAGAGTTTATCTGGCTGGCAAACTGAAGGAGCTAAATTAAAATTGGTAATGAAAGCAGTGGCTGAGCCCTGTATATGGTTTTTAAATGTGCTGTGTATTTTGAAGAGACTTATTCTCCAGCTCGCCTAGTAATGACTGCTTTTGGTGCACAGTCCGGGACTGGCTTCTGTTATCCCCCCAAAAAAATGAGTTGTGTTATCTGGATGACTGCAGACACATATGCATCCCCCTTTTTCACTGCATGGGCAGACAAGGTCGATAGCATTACAAGGTATTTGTGGCAGTGCTTGTTTCAGTTTTCAGAGCTGCCAGTTTCCAGCCAGATTTGAATTACAAAAGAAGAAGCTGGCATGAAAATTGAAAGGGTTTATCGGCTAGTCTGAAGCCTCATAGCACATTGCTTATTTATGCAGTCCATTTGCACCAGGAAATGTAAAAAGGAAATACGTTTTAAAAATAAGGTCATAAAGACCCAGATATGTTTAAGATGGCAAATAAAATATAGATACCTATAATATCTTTCCAGGAAATGATTTCACTTAATGTCGCACATTTCTTCGGAGGAGCTTTTATGTTGCTGTCATAAATTTGCATGTTTGTGTCACTCAATAGATAGTCTCTGGGGATTAAGGAGGAGGTGTTTGCTAACTTACTTTAAAATTAAAATAGAATGAAGATAGGTTTGTAGTTTGAGAGCTACATCAGGAATAGTTGAAGTTTAATGCACCGTCCTATTTAAATAACATTTTGCATTCCGTGTAAAATTAGCCATGGACGACTGGAGAGATGCCACCACCTTTGGAGAAAATTGGAATGCCTTTTAAACCATGAAGATTTTGAGGCATTCAGGGATTGTATTGTTGTTATCCCTACTATCTTGCATATAGTCATTATTTCTATGAACTTTTTTGCCCATTTTTCAGAGAAGACTTTTTGAATTGTATTTTAGTATTTTTTATGTACTTGTGAGAATATCAAAAGATTACATTCATTTCTTTTAAATCTATAATATTGTACTTTTAGTCTCTTCCTTTAACATTTGCACAGTCGATTGTAGATGCTATTTGCATCTATTTAAAATGCATTATATGAATATCTTATTTCTGTAGAAAACGACAACTTCACAGTGCATGTGCTGCTGACCAAACACGTTAAATTCCTTCTTCTGGGAAAGGCTTTGGCTTTCCAGACTGCACAATTAAAAAAAAAAATTATCAATTGTTTTGTAATTTATTGTGTATCATATACTTTAAAAAAAACCCCTCTAGCAGAAGGTTAGTTACATCAGTGTTTTCTTGATTATCTCACTGTGTTTTGTTGATACCCAAAAGGATGAAAAGAATATGGGTAAACTCAACTACAAGGTGTAATTTGAGGGAAGATACTCGACGCAACTTCCACAACTCCTGCAAGTTTTAAGTTTTCTTTAAGAGGCTGAAAAAATGGAGAAATTAAATTTGGTAAATACATTATTCTATTTATAATCCTTTGTATGGTCGACAAGCCAAAATACTAAATTTGTGAGTTTCTCATTTATTAGTATGCATCAAGCACAGTATGTTTCTGTGATGAATTTTCATAAGGATTTTTGCTACGTAGCATGTGTGGCTTAATGATGCAATCACCTGATAGACTAGGAAGACTCCAAAGGAGACGTTCCGGTCTGTTGTGTACATAATTCTTGTTTCAAAAATCTGCCTAATTAAGGAATTACCCAATGGAATGCAAGTCTACTGGGTGCATGACATGGATAAATAAAATAACAACAACAAAACCCTTTAGTACAATTACGAAATTACATGATATCTTATATTGGCAATTTTGAATATAAGGGAGTGTTGCTAAACTGCCATTGTTTCAGCTGCTATACAAGTAGATTATGATAATTTGTAAAGGGAATATTAAATGTATATTTTTTAGTGGTAGAGCTGTTCTGGCAGTTTCCCTTTCCAGCTCCAGCATACAGCATGTAATGATTCATTTGATGATCATCTTTCAATAGCTCAAGAAATTGGTCATACACTACTGCTAATGAGTTTCACTCCCAGCCTTATATCTTGTTTGTCTTAGTGCATTGCACAGCAGCAGACTCTGTCTTATGCAGATCTGGAGCATTGGTTGTGATGGGCTTGTTGTGGAAAGGGGCAACCCCATCTGCCACTTGGGTTGCGTTTTTGTCCTTCCCTCGCACTTTGTTCTTTAATCTACCTCTTAATTACTCAGTTTTAGAGTGCAACAAGAAATAGTGGCATCTGATAGCTCAAGTGCAAGCACAGCAATTGATATAATGATCAAAAGAAGTAACATCTCTTCTCAACATGGGAGTGAGTGATATGATTTGAGCAGCTGTAGCCAGCCAGCCCTGCTCGGTGCTCAGAGAAGGGTTTAGAAAATCATTCCATTGCATAGTAAAACAGAGTTGCCCAAACTGGTATTGGAAGTAATTTGAAAAAAAAGAACTCAGCACGAGCCTTAGGCAAAGGCAGGGTGCAGACTGGTGAGTCAGTGGAGGGCATGTCCACCATGTTTTATTTTGTTTCATCTGATCATGAGATTCTGGATGGCATGGGCAGCTTTTCTATTAACTTGGAGTAGTTTCAGTGGCACATGAGGCAGAGGGAAAAGCTTTTCTTTTGGCAGATAATTCAGCAGCTTGAGTGCATCTTTGTGGGTTATGGGGTCGGCAACAGACCAGGCTCAGGCTGCCCCGGGCTGTCAGTGAGAGGGTGCATGCTGTCTCACTGAATCATAACTGCCACACATGCCACTGCACTGTTGCTGAGGTTGATGTTACAGTGAGCCATGGGACATGTTGTCCAACATAGGCAGGCTGAGTGGGACAAAACAGTCTACCCTCTCGTCCCCCACACCATCGAGGTCTGCGTGCTGTGTCATGCAGAGGAGCAGAGAAATACACAGAAATGGAGGTCAGAAGATTTTCCTTAATTAGTGAGATTTAGCCAGATTGTAGATCCTAAGTAGTAATGAGCTTCACAAAAGCCAGCCCTCATTGGATCAAAGGCAGAGCAGATACGGGGAGCTCGAGGTCACAGAGGGAGCTGCCCAGCAGGGCCATTTGCATAAAAAATTACTGTCAGAAATAGGCCAGCGAGGCAGCCCTGGCATTTTGATCTCTTGGCCTTTGTCATGGAGATTCCTAGTTGAGAAGGGAGGAAGGCCAGTGTCCCAGATAATGATTAACTGTTTTAATGGCATTCATTCATTCATTCCACACTAACTACTCATGCAGAAAAAAGGGTTATGTAAAATGACATTAGAAGAAAAATCATTTGTAATCGTTGCATCAGGCTGCACTTTGAGGAGACATTAGGAGTAAATCCATGGCGTGGTAGGCTTATGCTTTATCTTCTGATATTTACTGAGTTTACTGGTGCATGAAAAGCTTTCAGCAAGAATAGCGGATGGGATGGACCTTCCATAGGTAATGCTATCTACCAGGTTATTACTTCTATATATTGATAGTGAAGTAATCTCCGAGATATCATCCTACAAATATAGATTATTTAAATGTTTGTAACAAAAAAACTGTAACATAAAAAAGCTACATTCATGGTTTATTTTGTACCCATATGACTCCAGTCTTTAGATGTTTTTTAAGCTTTAAATAATAAGGAAACAGAAGGTTTCTAACATGAGTTTCCCTTTTTGTTTGGCTTAGGAAAGGAGTAAAGTTATGTAGAGTTGTAATCAGTCCTGCAAGAATTCGGTTTAGTTTCTTTCCTTAAATGTGACCTTTTCTAGTAACTGCACGAAAAGAGACAATGGGTTCAGCTGGGGAGGGAGAGTCAGGGGGAGGCTGGAGTTCCAGAATGAGTGTTGCTGGTGAAGGAGAGAGACCAAAGGACTCCTGCTTCAGGGGGATGCCCAGGTTTTGTGGTGTTTGTACTGGATGAGGACGGTCTACTCGGACAGCACTCCTCTACCGTGGGTGGCTGGTGAACAGTGCTGGGGGCCGTGTTGGGCACTGTGGCAAAGGGATGATGCTGGGCACCGTGGTGCAGCTGCTGAAGTGGTGGTGGATGACAGCTGTCCATGTACTCTGTGAGTGCTGGGTGGTGGGAGGCACTCGCAAGCCACCACCATCTTCACTTGTGTTTCATATCCCCCATGTTCTGGGTTACACCAACAAGTGTGTGAAGGTGCTTTGCTCACTCGTATAGCCCTGTAAATCACTGCAGTGCCTGCTGAGCTTTCTCCATTTCTTGTCAAACCCAAACAGCTAGTATTTATTTTCAAAAGCCTATTTCAAAACAAGATCCTACTTGTCTTCTTTTTAGCAAGTGATAGTGTAAATTTTACTGGAATTCCATGACAAGAGCACAAATTAGGAACAAAGTAATCATTGTTTATGTTGGAAGATGACCATTTAACAGAGTAAGGTGTCAGACTTTTCAGCAGGTGTACCAGCAAATGTCCTGGAATGTAAAGGATTATGCCTCGGAATAATACATGTTTTCTGTTAAGAGTGTGTTGTTGTTACTCAGCACCTTGTAGAGATCAGATGTATCATTTTCACAGATGTGTTGTGGTTCATTTTGCAGCCTAACTGAAAGAAAGGCAAGGAGTGACACAATGGTGCTGGGTGTTTTTAGACAGCAGCTGAACTGTGCCAGTGTTGGATCACAGATCTTTCTACAGGCAGGGACCCACTGAAGGAACCTGCTGGGTGTTCATGGCAGTGTCCCGGTGTGTGAGCTTCACTGGACATCACCTTTGAAAAGAGATTTAAGATGAGTGAAATTCTATGTGCAGGAAGGATGAAGAAAATACCACTCAAAGGTTTTATTTCTGCTTTTTAGGAGCCTTGTCCAAAGGGGAGGTGATTTCTGTGGCCACTCCTCATGCTGAAAACTAACAAGAATAGAGCTGATTGATCTAGAAAACTGAACAGACTTTTCCCCAAGAGCATTATACAAATGTTTGTGTTTGGGGTTCTTTTTCCCTTTCATGATCTGTGTATTTATGAAAAATTAAACTGGTTTAGTAAGCCATTTATAAGCTGCTGGAGAGCTCTTGCTATAGGACATGGATGAGAAATACACGTTACTTCATAGGTGGTGTTTTTCCTCCTTACCCTGTTTCCCCACCTTTTGTCACAAATCTCTGTTGGATGTTTTACTCTCCATCTTCTGTGAGCTTTCTCCCAGAAAGTGAACTGAGGAACACGAATCTGAAACATACATTAAAATCCAAGGCTGAAGAGGTTCAAAATAAGGTGACCCTACAAGTGTGATCAGATTCATAAAAAATGGCACTGGAAGATTTCTCTTGTTTCTGCCTATGTTACAAGCAGTGCTGCCACTCTTCAGAGGCTATGCAGGAGAACATAACAGCTCTTGAGTCAAGGAGCATGGTGATAAGGATTGAAAGAAAAATGCAGTTCCTGTAATGAGCTTTACCATGTAGCACTAATTTCTCTGATATCTAGGCCACTCTTCTGTGCTCCATTAGTACTAGAGGGAAGTGAGACAGTGCTCAAAGCATCGAGGTTGCCTTTTGCCAGAATTCATGCCCCCTGGGTTAGCACCAGACAGGTTCTATGGCAACCACTTCTCCAAGGGAAAGCACTTGCACCTGTAAAAAATTAAGGAGTAGAACAGTATGTTCATCTATTTCATTAGGGGTGCTGAATGGGGAAGAGCTGCTATTAGCCCTGTGATAGATGGAGGGTGCTAAATATTCCCTTGCCCTGTATAAGCGCCCAGCAGCTACAGACCATGTTGCTGCATCTGCCTCAGTGGGAGCCAAGACATGTCCTTGCAAGATGAGCAGGGTCTCCTGCTCTGGGCATGGGATGAAGGACCCATGTCTGCAGCACATCTTTGCCTTGTTGTTTTAAGTGAGACAAGTTCACTGGTGCACAAATATGTTGCTCCAGTTGGTGGATGCTCTATCTGATGGTCTTGTCCATCTCAGGGGAGGTGGGACCTCTGCAAGAGAGGGAGGGCACTTTTAGGCAAGGAGGAGGAGAAGAGAGAGATAAATTAGCAGCCTGTTTTCTTGTATTGATAGCTGAAATAACATGAGCAAACTAAAGAGATACCTCTTCTCACCCCATTTGTGATGCTCAGGGAGAACCTGGTTTTACAAAATTGCAGTAATACGGGCTACTAACTTCTTTTGCGAATTTAATATTCCAGCAGCAAGCAGGAATGTATTGATTCAAACATAATAAAATTGTATTTATGTAATTTTAATTTATTTTTAATTTCACATTGGGAATACTGCCAGACCTAATGCCTGCCTGTTTCTGTCTTTTAGACAAAGCCAGGACCAATCAAGGCAGCCAGTTCTCCCTCTGGGCACTCCATGTCAGTGTACTGCTACAACTGCTCCCGAAAAGGACACTTTGGATACGTAAGTCCCTACTGCGGGGCTGAGGATGCCCATGGGTTAGGAATTTGTCTCTGTCACAGTGTGTAGGTAGAGAAAGGAGATGGAGGAGCCAAGCTAGTTTTTGACAAAGAGCAGCTCTAATTGAATGTTTGTGACTCTGCAGCATTGCTGCTGTCAGTGGAGGACAATGGTATAAAGTGATCTCACTCATCTAATTTGAAGATGTGGAGGAAAAGTTACTATCTCTCCTTGTCAGTTTTATTGATTTGTTTTTTTAAAAACCTAAAACAAAATGAGACTGCCTGGCAAAGAAAATACTCCTTGGAAAACAAACAGCTGCTGAACACAGTGGATTTTCATTATTTTTCTTTTTTGTTTTACTGTGCCTCTTACGATGACATATTAGTGCCTTCCTGCCATGTTAAGTGTCATATTTTTATGCCCATTTTAAGAAATTTCTGTTTCTGCACACTTTTGATGATTGTTGTTTATAATTTCTTAGCTTAATGCAACATTTGAATTAAGTTTGGCATCATCCTTCTCTGAGTTGTACAGCCTGGTAAAGGAGGACATGTGGCCCTTAAGTGGCATCAGTACAAACTGGAAGTGTGCTGCATCTTTTAGGGCTTCTTGCTGTTGTTCATCACAGCCTCCTGTCACCTCAAGTGCAGTTCTCTACCTGCAAATATCAACATAGAAGTATTAGTTCTTTTGTGGTATGGAATAAGTTCAGGAGCTGTAAGCATTCTAGAAAATTAAAGCTGCTCATGCATTGAATGGTTTAAGTTTACAGTTTCCTACAACTTACAACTAGAAAATTCCCACCAATTCCCTCTCTTCTCTCTGCACACACACTGAGTTGATTCCAACTCCTGAAGTTATATTTGTAAAAGCTTGATGATGTTTCTGCATAAATCCCTGTTTGGGACAGCTAGGGCAGGTTTAGAATCATAGAATCATAGAATAGTTTGGGTTGGAAGGGACCTCAAGGAT
>VZTY01023686.1:0-21752 GCA_013400935.1 Turnix velox | reverse complement strand
CCTCTCAAGCCTGTCAAGGTCCCTCTGGATCGCATCCCTTCCTCCTAGTGTATCAACTGCACCACACAGCTTGGAGTCGTCTGCAAATTTGCTGAGGGTGCACTCAATCCCACTGTCCATATCTCCTACAAAGATGTTAAATAGCACTGGTTCCAGTACTGGTCCTTGAGGAACACCACTCGTCACTGGTTTCCACTTGGACAATGAGCCATTGACTGCAACTCTTTGAGTGCGACCATTCAACCAGCTCCTTATCCAGCGAGCGGTCCATCCATCAAACCCATTCTTTTCCAGTTTGGTGACCAGGATGTCATGCGGGACAGTGTCAAATGCCTTGCACAAGTCCAGGTAGATGATGTCAGTTGCCCTTCCTTTGTCCACCGATGGTGTTTCTCCATCATATAAGGCCACCAAATTGGTCAGGCATGATTTGCCCCTGGTGAAACTATGTTGGTTGCCTCCAGTCACCTCTGTGTCACCCTCTGTGTTTGCTTGCATCTTCTTGTGAAAAGATAAATGGAAGATTTTTAATACCATGCTATCTTGGAGACAAGTGGAAATTTCCTCTTGAAAGGTGGCACCAAGGCCACTACACAGGCCCAGGACAGAGAGTGCCACACAGAAGGGCTGGCAGGGGCCTGCAGTTCCAGCTGGGTGAGAGAGGAGGCTCAGCAGCACTGATGACACATACCTCATCTTTCCCCATGGGATACATGCACACAAAACATCTACACCGATGGCAGCAAAGTGAGACCTTGGTCACAGGGCTGAGAAACTGGCTGCCTCTGCTGCCTCTTGGGGACTGGAGTCGGTAAAACCTGGAATAGTGGCACTGAAACCCACTGAACAAAACCAGAAGCAATCCAGTACCAGTAACACAAAGACTAAAATGAGTATATACAATTAAGACTGAAGTGTCAGGATTGAAGAAGTGAGACTGATAGCTGGCAGTTGATAAGGAGCATTTTACTAAACTGTTAAAATGTGGTGTTCAAGTGAGACAAAGTCATAGTTGATACAAATAAGGCTGCTGTAAAAATAATTAGTGAAAGTGTAGGAGGAGCTGGTAGTTATTACTTGAAAAGAAAATGGTAGAAATTGTATAAAATCAGTAAGGGAGTAAAGTGACTCAAGAACAACATTTTGTGGCTGCCAAATTTAGGAATATAAGTCAGTGACATTTCTTTAATTTTTACTATCTTACAATGAGCAGAAAAAGCCTGAGCAATGACTGCCAGTAACAACAGAGAGGGGCAAAAATTACAGGTTTTTCTGGATGCACACAGAAAAATGTCATGGACGCATACCAGATTATGTGATTTGCTGTCAAATGACTAAACCTTCCCTCCAAGAACAGCAGAGGAAATTGGACTGGCAGCCAGCACCAGCATCTTCACAATATCTCCACTGACAGACAATAACTATCTGCCATGGGCAACTCTTGCTAGGCAAGAAAACAGCTCATGATCAGCACCAGAGTTCCGGCAATATGCAGTTCTAAGAGTCTGAAAGGCCTCCTGTAATTTAAAGGGGGGTTTCTTGATGTACTGTTTTTAAATGTAAATATTTTTAAGCAGGTAAAACATACTGATGACAACGAACATCTCTTCACATTTTTTTCCCACTTCTGTACCCTCGGAACCCTACTCTGCTGCCTTTTTGAGTAGTTAAATACAGGAATAAAAAATTGACCAAGAAGAAAAGGGTGGGATTCATTATACACAGATGCACCACAATCAGCACTTCCTTCTTCAATCTGTTTCTTTTCATGTTATCACTTAATCCAGGTTAGGAACACTTGAAACTCCTTTCCTTTCCCAGAAGAGACCATTTCCAAATATAGAGATTGAAACATTTGCTGAATTCCAGAGTTAACAGTACAGTTCCACTGAGAAGGTCATTGTGGATCACTTCTTCATGTTGGTAGAAGTGGAATTAGTTAAGACATAAACTGTCAGGGGTTCCAACACCTGGTAGTTACTTTTCTGCAGTTTACTGTACTGTTTATTAAGATAGTTGTGATTTTATGTAAACTAAGCATTTAACAAGGACACAAAATCTTACTTACTTTATTAGACTTCACATTATCATCCCTTTCATAGCAGCCCACATATCCAAAACATTGTCCCTTGTAGTCCACAACAAATGTGTTGCTTTTGAGGGCTTTTCCCATGGGATGTTTAAGAGGGAGGGCAAGTTAATGAGGGACAGCCCACTACATTTCCAGATGCAGTAGGTTCTCAAGGCAGCTCTGCCCTATCTGTAGATGTGCCCAACATTTACATCCCAGTTGCAGAGAGTTCCTCCAGTAGGGTGGTGGCCAGCTCTGCTCTCCCTGCTCTGCACAGTGTTGCCACCACTGAAGGCTCTCCCAAGAGCATTTTAGGGCAGGCAACACAGAGCAGCAGTATTCTTGAGAAGGATGGAAATCACCACGTGAATGGAGCTGATCTGTCAATGGGATGTAGATAACAAGAGGAGCAGAGGTGGAAGTGGCGAGTGCATTTCATTTGCTGACACTTCTCTGTTGGTATATTAACAGAAGAAAAGCCATCAGTGGTCACCTGCCTGCAGAGCAGACCCTAGTTTTGTGTGGAATCTCTGTCAGTACATTTCACAGGAATCACAGAGCCATGAGTGGATCTCTGCATAGCCCTGAGTAAAACCAGTCCATGTTGTTTTCAGTAACTTCTTTGTCAATGTTTAGGCATAATTATTTGCTTCCATTTATTGTGGATGACAGTCAGTTTTGTGCCTAAAGGCTACTCTGGTTTCACTCATATGAAACGGAGGTGCTGCATGTATAATTTCTCTCTTCAATCTGAGAGAGGTAGATGGAGGACCAATGAAAGAGGAGAGAGGTGGTTTTTCTGTGAGGTTTGCTTGCTGACTGCTGAAGGCATTCAGTAAGAAATCCTCTCTGTCTTCCAGGTTGTGCATATCTCAGATGAAAAGATACTGAGGATGGCCTCAGGTTACAGATAGCCTTGCAAAGCCCCCTTCCAGCTCCCTCCTCATCAGTGGAGTGCTGAGTTGTCAAGCTTATATTGGCTTCAGCTTCCAGCTGCCATTGCTTCATGCCTGAGAAGATAAGACAAATGTCACTCAGCCTACCCAAAACTGTACCAGAAAGGGTAGATCTTTTTGGAGGATATCACAGAGAATAACCTTACTCTTTATTGAATTACAGCTAAATGAAGCACAGATACAAGCTGAGAAATATGAATTGTATCTGAAGTGCATCTTTGACATACTCTGCCTTTAAAAAAGAGAGGGCTGGTGGCAGAGGACATACAGTGGAGAGACAGAGCTGGCACTGGGCTGGCACCAAGCAGTGGAAATGGCCAATACAGGAAGTAAGTGTGCTTTTCTTGTGGCAGAAGAGAGCATCAAGGCAAGTGAGAGCTCCTGACAATCTCTGGAAGATGGCAAAGACCCAGAGTTCATTAAGTTTGCGCAGTGTCCCAGAAGCATAAAGATGACAGTGCAAAGCACAGCAGTTAAGCAAATCACAAGGAGAGGAAAGCATCAGATCCTGTCCCATATTATCCTGGAAAAAAGACAGAATCATAGGAAGCATCCTGGTTGTTTTGGCTCACAGGGCACTGCTAAACCTTTGTGTACAGCAGTGAAAAAGTTATAATTCCTGAATCAATTGGGAAATCTACTGGTGTACAGGTGATGCAGGAGCCATTCTTTCCTTGCCACAGACAGCTGCTTGAGCTCTCCTCTTCATCACCACAAACACAGTGCACTCCCACACCAGGGTCTTCAGCATGGTTTGTGTCTCTTTTGTGTCTGTGAGAGCACTGCTCACAGTCAGACCCAGGGCCATACTGGGGGAGCACTGCTGCTGCCTCCTCATCGCTTTGTGCAGACAGACCTTTGGGTCTGACACATTTCTGTACCTACTTTCACACCAGGTGACACAGGTTAAAAGGCCTTCTCTGCCATTTCAAATGTTATTTGTCCCTTGAGGAGATGGGGCATATGATCACACTATGTGACCAGACGGAGCAGTTGGGGCAGGGAAAGCCCAGGATTGAGCAGGAGAGCCCCATTACTGGAGCTCATTGCCTGTTAGCCCCATTCCCACACCCCATGCCCCCGCTGGCAATTCTCCAGCTCCCTCTATGGAAATTGGCTGCTCCTCTCTGCTGCTATCAGGGCTGCAGACGTACAGTCACTGCAGGAAGTCACATGAGTCTTTCCAGTTCCTGCAGTTTGACTCACGTAATGCATATTTTCCTGCATGCACAGGAAAGATCATTGGATGGTAATAAAATTGCCACTGTATAAACAATTGGTGTCTGCGTTCTCCACAGGTACAGAGCAGTGCTTGCAGAATCCATCCCATTTCCCCTCCAGGAGAATCACAGCTCAGACACATCTACTGACTTGAAATGTGTTTTTGCAGGAGTGCTCAGAAAAGCGGATGCATGGAAGCATGTTTCCCACTTCTCCATTCATCTACTACTATGACAATGAATATGATATCAAGAAAAGAGCTAACAGATTGGAAAGAAAGGCTGCAGGTACAGTATACTTTGGAAGATCCTCCTGCCTTT
This sequence comes from Turnix velox, assembly GCA_013400935.1. Classification (NCBI taxonomy): domain Eukaryota; kingdom Metazoa; phylum Chordata; class Aves; order Charadriiformes; family Turnicidae; genus Turnix; species Turnix velox. Next base: position 17,184 of record VZTY01023686.1, on the reverse strand, counting down.
GAAGTACTTTCTTCTGTGCTTGCTGCTTTTACAGGTATTGTGTGGGATTATTTTCATGTGTTGGGAAATGCTGTAGGGATTTGAATGAGCTGTCTAATGGTAGTGAGAGGTTTATGACTTCATTCATCTGTGTCTGTGATGGCACTCAGTGAGTGTTGTCAGATGTTTTCATTATAGAAAACCCACTAACATTAAAAATGCGATAAACTAGCTGGAAGAAATTAAACTTGTTTAAGATTCTAATCTGCCAACAGGTAAAAAAAAAAAACCACTAAAAAACCCTATCAGATTATTTGTTTCAACTAACTTGATATGTACATAGGAAGGCTGTGATGGCTCTTCCTCTAAGTTTTAGATTTTGTGCATGGATATTGAGATAAACTTCTCTGTTTTACAGAACTGCATGAGGCTGGCCTTCTGCCAGAAAACTCAGAGATGCCATGGCAAGAATCAAAACATGGGGGGCACAGCCATAAGAAAAAGAACAAGCCTTGGAAAGAACATGAGAAATATAACAAAGATGGCAAGTGTCACAAGAAAATGAAAATGTCCTGGGGAGAGAAATCCAGAGAAGAAAAACATGGGAATGATTTTGCAATCAGCCACAGTTTGGAGGAGGACCTCCCAAGAGGGTGTAAAAGGCCTGCCTATAAGGGCAGCAAAATCTGCCACAAGTCCATTTTTTCAGGTAGGAAGACTGCCTATGTGCAGCAGCCTCTGGAAGGGGCTAAAAGGAAGAAGAAATTGAAAAAGCAGAAAGACACCAGTCATGGTATCAATGAGAATTTATTTCTCATCAAACAGAGAAGGAAGAAGTCCAAGCAGAAGTCCTGGTGACAAGAAAGTGAATGGGCAACACTGGCTTTCCCTAGCTCCGACTCTGCCTCCTCTTTACTTCTGTCCCTCTTTGTCACACTGAATATGCATCCGTCCCTGGCTTCAACGGCCATGCCCCAGCACCAGCCTCACATCCAGCACCCATCTATGTTAGTGCTCTGTTGTCATGAACAGTCTCCTTGAAGGTGGGACGCTGTGCTTGTGCCTGGAATGGCCATACTTTTCAGCTGTCACAGAGTAGGCAGTGATGTTATTTTCTTGCTTGGGGGGTGGGAGGGAAAAGGGGCCATGGTAGGTTTGTTAAGTTTTATTTCTTCATGGGTGAGGTGTTGCTCTGCCTTTCAGAGCAGACTCTGCTGCGTGGGAGCACCATGCCTTTGGATCTAGCACTGAAGAGATGCTTATGTTAGGAGTTGGGATAGAGACTGGGGATATAGTTATAGAGCTCATTCCCTGCTCCAACTGAGCCTTGTCCAGAGTGCAGCCAGGATTGCTGTCCCTCCTGTTCCTCGGGAAGGTGCTTGCAAGCTCCAACACAGTGTCATGGGATGCCAAGCACAGGCAAGCTCAGCACGAGCCCCCTTCCCCATCTTCACCAGCAGGGCAGGAGAAAACTGCTAAGAAACAGGGCAGAGTTTATATCCCAAATATATCCTTGTTCCCCATGATGCAGAATTTGTTTCTGGAAAGAAGATAGCATGATGATGATGATAGTGTGATACTTGATTCCAAACATATATTATGCTAGCATTTGCATAATTTTTTTCTAGATGGTAATTTTTGTACCTTGGAATTAATCCAATGTGTTGTTAGTGGCTTTGTAAGAATCAGTGCTTCATCTAAGGAAAAACCTAAATAAAATTTTACATATGGGATACAAGAAAACATGGGTTTGTTCTGCATTTTCTTAGATAGTTAAAAACACTTTCTCTTTCCTCAGCTGAAACCACATCACCTCTGGTGAGAGATTATTCTGGTTTTGAATTCTGTACTCTACTTGTGACCTACACTATACTTCACCACTTGGGAAACTAATGCCTAGTTTTTGCTTGCCATTGTTATGTACTAGGGTTTGGTTTTGCTTAACTTCATTGATTTCTTTATTGAAAGGTGCTTGGTGATATGAAAAAGTAAGTCACTTTTAGCCCTAGTAAAAAAACCCAGCAAATTAATTCTGCTCCTGAGAATACTTGCCCATAACATTGAAACTTTCCCATGTGCTAAGTTTTACATCCTTTTGGTTTGTCAGTACCTTGTTCTAGTTGTATAAGAGTCTTCAGCAGCCTTGAGCTGAAACAGTGTGTAGACTGGTATGTAGGGAAAGAGGCTTAAGGAGATTAAGTATTGAAATCAATTCTGGTCTGGTAAAAATGACTCAATGAGATTGTGGCCTCACTATTTTCTCCACTGTGCAGCAGTGGAGTGATGACTGCTCCACACCCTGAAGAGCTGTAAGAGCCTCCACACCTCCCATTCACTAAAGAACATTAAGAACATGTAGTTTTCTTCTTCAGTGCCCCAAAACTGAAGCAGTTGTGTTTTCAGCAGAGTCTGAGAGGCCAAGGAGAAAACTGAACTGTAATAGCATCCAACGAGAGTCAGATGTGAGGAGTTTTATGGATGTTATCTGGTGTGCCATGAAAGAAAGAAGAGCTGCTCTTAAATACAAAGGCCAGCAGAGTAGTACAATTCCCAGTGTAGTGGGAATTGGAAGAGGGTAGATTTAGTCTGGATATAAGAAAGAGGTTCTTTACCATGAGGGTGGTGAGACACTGGAACAAGTTGCCCAGAGAGGTTGTGTATGTCCCCTCCCTGGGACAGGGAGGCCAGGCTGGATGAGGCATTAAGCAACCTGGTGTGCCTGCCCATGGAGTTGGAACTAGATGATTCTTCCAACCTGAATCATTCTACAATTCTATGACTTTCATCAATATTGGCATTGCTGTGCCAGGGAGGCTGCTGTAGTTGCCTGTGTGCAGTGTCAGATGGAGATCAGAGGTGGAGCCAGCTAGAGTTTTTCTCACTCCCTCTCTAAGGTGAATGTACCTGGCCACTGGGAGAAGCTAAGCCAGCCAGGATTCCCCAGTCTGATTCCCCAGTGTCTTCAGCCAACAATACTTCACCTCGGACTCTTCTGTGGAATTTTTATGTGCTGGTGAGCACAACCCCTGCCATGCCTTGAGAAGCTAATGGTGGCAAGTTCAGGAAAGGTAATGTCCTCGTTCTTGGCTTGAGCTATTGTTGAATCTGCTGGAGAAGTCATTTAGCCAAGCATCAGTCTGGAAAATTATTTGAGCAGGGAATTAGAATTCTGAGTCAGGACTAAACCCCGTCCTCTTTCACACTGGCCTTGTACATGCCTTCTCAGGTGGTGTCCAGGAGGAAACCTCTTTCTCTGCTGAAGTTATTAAACCACTTTAAAAATAAACCAAGGTAACAAAGGGTGAGTGAGGGAATCTGCCCACATGGATGAAGTTCTCTGTGGATTTCTACTTCCAAGTCATCAGTGGGTGCACTCTCTAAGGCAATGCCTTGGAGGTTTATTGTCACCATGAAGTCTGTCAGCAGCATTATGAATTTCTAATCACTGCAAAAATTGGTTTTATCCTGGTCTTTGGGACTTTTGAAGAACGTAAAGTCTAAGAATCCCCTTGTATGGGAAATTCAGCACAAGCTGAAGTAAACCAAACAAAGTGTTATCCCCCTTCTCCTCTTACTTGTGTGTTAGGACATTTCTGTTGAACTGCTGAATTTTCTGTGCGCAGTGGATTGCCATTTTGCCTTACAATTTTTTCTTTTATTGTTCTTTTAACAAAAGAACAAAGTCAACATAAAACTATAAAATTATGTATTTTTAACATGCACATTGTAAGATTTTTTATAACTTCTAAGATATACCATCAAAAATGCCTCAATTAAAGTTAGGAAGCACTACCTGAAGTGGATGTTCTACACAGATCATACCCTTCCTTCTCATCCTTTGAGCACTGATTTGGCACCTAACATCATCTGGTTTTCTGTCTTCTATATGGATGCTTTCCACACAGGTACAAGAAAGGCAATGGAGTTTAGATTTATGCCCAACTCATGTGTGCCCTGAGATGCAGAAGTCCCTAAAAGGACCATTCTTACGCCTGTCCTCAGGCCAGGCAGAAGACTGAGGCAAGGAGACACAAGTTAGTGAGCTTGGATGAGGACATCCAGGAGGGAGAAAGAAAGTCTCATCACCTTGGCATAGTTTTTGTGAGTGTTTTGGGGAGTAGGGATTCACACTAGCAGTTGTGTAGCCCCTGCTCACAGCACTCAGTCATCTGAAGCTACCCAGCAGCTGGCTTCCAGGCAACAGTGACTTCCAGGCAAGTTAGTGGTGATGGGACACTGACATGACAAGCCTCTGGACCTGTGGGAGCACTGCTGCAGACCAAAGGTGAGCCTACAACACCTGCAGCACAGAGGAGCCTTGCAGCTGCCTAGGCAAGTGATGATGACAGAGTGGGGACCAGCTCTGTGACAAGCAGCAAAGGTACCTGGCCCTCAGCACCCAGCCCCACTGGGCTCTGTCACCCTCAGGAACTCAGCAGCTGTCACTGTGTTGGCCAGTGCAAGTGCAGACTCTCAGACAGTCAGGGCTGACTCTGGCACTGGAGCCAGTAATTGAGCATTTTTGCATTGCAAAATTATTATTAACAGGGCAGTTCATTATCAAAGCAAATTTATTTTTTCAATGTAAAGGAGGCAGTTGTATTTATAAAGGGAACACTGTTGATACAGCCAGAAAAAATCAATTCATGACAAATGTAAGGAAAATTAATAGTCTTTAACCAGGACAATATTTGACTGTGTCTAACTGTGGCAAGTAAAGTACACTATCTTCGAAAAGTCCTGACGGAGATTCTTGCAGAATCATTTTACACTTCTTCTGATTGAAACATTGAGTTTTTTTAATTAACCTTGTACAAGTTTGGTCAAAGCATATAAAAACTGTTGTGGAAACTCAGTATTCTCTCTTGTATTTGTGCACTGACAGAGGTGTGCACACTCAGGACAGTCTCATCTAATCCAAACCTGCTCAGGCATCAAAAAAAGGAGAGAACACCAAGGGTAGAAGGTCTGTGAAGAGTCCATGGACCATGGCTGCAGATTGGGCAGTCCCACCTCGCTTGCAGGGCAGCTGCATGGACATGCAGATGTCAGCTGGGGTCAGGAGTCTGATGAGGTAGAGTGATTCTGCATCTCCCATTGAAGAGGAAGCCAAAGGAAGGAGCTCTGCTTACCATGGCGGACTTGTTCCCACTGATGGAGAAGGCATCAGACAACTGAGGCCCTGCACTTTTCCCTTTATGGACATGCACCCACCTCAACCCACAGCATAAGAAGTTCACAGGTGATGATCTTCACCTGGCAAGGTGTTACCTGGCAGATCATCCTTCTCAGACTGACTATGGGCCATGGATTCTGCACACAAGACTGGCCACAGGGACTCAAAAAGTGGAAGGTTCCGCTAATATTGAGGGCACTGGGGTGGTGTCAAACTTCACAGACACTTGTGGGCATTTCTGGTTCTCCTTAGAAGAGAACAGGTTGGCAGGAACTTGCTGACACGGAATGTTTTGAATGATGGTTGTTGCAGAATGGGCAGGGGCTATAAAGGGTTAACAACTGCTACTAAGTTCTCGGAGCAAGAGTTACAAGGGCCTGAAGCAAATCTTATCAAGCTGGAACCATAGCCCACGTGATGGCCTTGAAGCTCGCCTGTGTCTTCGATGGTCTGGGAAAGTGTTGAGGGAGTAGAGAACAAGGAACAGATAACAAGGGATTTGTGTACAGCTGTGTTGGCAGAAGGAACTGTAAGAGGAGGGTCTGACATTAATGCAAGAATGTAACTTGTAACCAATCAGTATGTTAGTAGTATGCATAATTAGCCATCACTGTATATAAGCTTGTCTGATGCTCTCAATAAAGGGATTCTGGCAGATCATATTGATCGTGGAGGTCAGCCCCTTCTTACATCAATTGTCGTATTACAACAGATGGTCTCCTTGTGTGTACCTAGAACAGCTTCAGTAAGAGTGACTCCTTTGGCTGGAGCACAAGGAGGAGGGTTTCCACATCCCAGTTGCAGCCCAACCCCTCTACTATCTCCATCCCTTGGGCACAACTGCAGCTATCCTAACCAGCAGCAGGAAAGCCATATCTTTTATATCCAGAAACCCCAGGTACAGACCCCCAGGACAGGGTATGGGCTCATTAACACCTTCCCCATTACACCTGAACAAAGGTCTCTTGAGAAGCTGGAGACCAGAGAGACTAGAGACCAGTGCCAGTTTTCCCTCTGCCTTCACAGGGGTTCTCCCACCACTCCCTCATTAAACTGTTCAGCTTGCGTGGTGGATGGTGGTAGGTGACTTTGAGCCAGCCCCAGGCCAAAGTTGCATCTCACCTTCTCTGCAACCATGACAAGGCCAGAGACAGGAGCAGGGTTTTGCTGGCTGAGGCCATGTGCCTGATACTTTCCACTCTTTAGGGAGAGCAAAAGCTTCTACAGGCTTTGGAAAGGCAGACTGGAGGGCCCTGATGCATGACAGAATCTGTCTGGGAGGATGGGCCCCCCATTTTCCTTGTTGGCTTGCAGAGGACCATCTGATGTTCTACCCCATCCCTGCAGACAGACATAGTCTCTCCCCCTCCCATTGTGCTCTCCTCAGGACAGCTTGGAAACGCACCATCTTTTCAACTCAGCCTGCCAAGTTGAAGCCAATTTGCATTGGATAATTATTTTCAATTAAGTGATAACAATCCTGTTCTGAGCAGAAATAATCTTGTCCAAAGGCCAAACAGTTTATTCTGTCTCAGAGATGAGTCTGCTGCTTTGTGCGGGTACCCATCAGTATTAGCACTGTTACTGGTTTGGTGGCACTGAGGGGTACACCTGGTAGCCAGGGAGGGCTCCACACAGCCCTGTGTGCTGGCCACCTCAGGCCTCCAGGTGTGCTGACCACCCATGTGCCCTCCAGGTCCACACACCCACCTCTCTCATGTGCTATGGGCCTGCACAGCCCAGCCTACTCCCTTCTTGCTCCTCAGCCAAGCCAGGGGATTTGCAGCCTCAGAGTTTTTAAGCAGGTTCCCAGGTGGGAGTGGAGTTGCTGTCTATCCACATTGTCTCTGGTCACCATCCATCTTCCTCCTGCAGCACTTTGTGGAGTGGACACAGGAGAGTACAGCCACAATGGGATGTGCTCCAAAATGGTCCCAATTCCCCCAGCCGGCCATCCCCATGGAGAGGATTCAGGGCTATTTCTTACAACGGTGGCACCTCACTGCTCAGCATCCCCCCTATCCTGGTGCCTCTGTCCACTCTGGTTTCCACAGGCCACTCAGGATCCCTCACACACAGTGGGTGGGATATATCCCCCCTGAGAAGGTTTGCCATCTGTCTTTACCTCAGAGAAGCCTCAAATAGCGCTGCTGCCACTGACGTGTGGAGTAAGCTGGTTTTACCTTTGGCAAGAACCTGCCAATTTGGCAGAAGTCACAGGAATTTGCTGCTGCTCTGGCCAGCAGTGTCTGGACAGCTTCAGCCACAGTCCCATCCTTGGCAGATTGCTTTATGTGGCCACACAAGGGCTAGGGCAGCCATCTTGGCAAAGCTGGTCCAGAGATTTGACTCTCCAGCCATGGCCATGACTCATGGCAGGTGGCTGCCCCGTGGCTTCCTCCCCCTTGTCCCTCCATGCCCAGGGTTACAGCTGAGGACAAATGGTGGCTGCCAGAGAAGGCTGGCAGTGGTGTGTGTGGAGCCACAGTTGTACACACACATGCAGATTTCTACACTGCATTTTGCTGGATGGAAGTTGGGAGAGGTTTTGTTATGGGCATTTTTTTTTCTTTAATTCATCAAACCCCAGCCAGTTGGGAAGATTGGACTCCAGAGCTCCTGCAAGTGAAAAATAGCAAATCCAATATCTTTTTAGTGGTGTTTTTATATTCAAATTAGACATAATCTCCATGAATAAAATTACTGTTCCCAAAGGGATCATGGCCTATTTAAATGTATAAAATGTCATTAAAAGGGTGCTGGCTTGCTATTAAAATTTAACTCCAGCAAACCCCCAATGTAATTTTATTATAGTTTTACAATTAAGCCAGAGATGTTGGAAATAATAGTTTTGATGTACAATCTGGTACCATACAGTAGGAGTGCATTGTTCCTAAGACTGCTGCTGGACTGGTGGCTGGAAACATGGCCTCTTCTGAGTGACAATGCCAGTGGGGCCAGATGCAGCTCCTGAGGAAGGAGCACTGCTGTGGGGTAACCACAGGGAGAACAGGCCTGGTGCTGCCACAGCCACCTCTCACAGCATGGTCCCATGAGAAACCAAAAGCTACAGCGAGGACATGACCAGCAACAGGAGCCCTGTGCACAGAGCTGAGATGCCTTTTCTTTCTGGCCCTTGAAATCTGGCCTGGGACCATGACAGGCCAAGGATGCAACTTGCCTTCCTCACAGCCTTGCTGTCTCAAAGTCAGACCACCGGGTGGAGGGTATGAGCGCTGGAGATCTGCACTGGTAGGGCATAGCTACAGAGAGGGGTTGTGGGTCATCACTTGCCAAGGAGAAGGCAGTCACAGCAGCAGTGCTCCAGAATCTGGGTGTCCCCTGGAGGGAAAGGAGCATGTGTGTCACCCTAGACAGCTCTGTTCCCAAGCTCATGGTGCCACCAAAAATATCCCACAGTACCTAGATCTGGTTTGGGAGAGGAAATGCCCACCTCTGATGGGTCCCAGGAGGGCAAGGTGCAGTAGGCACAGATGGTGTGTATCCACACTGGCTGCTCCATCTATGCTGTGGAGATGTCCTGATGAAGGCAAGGCAGCCCATGATAGGGTGCGATTCACTGTCAGCACATAAACCTGCTTGTCACTGCCCCTGCTCTGCTATAGATGTGCTGGTGGCCCTGCTTGGGAGTTTGGTGGTGACTCCCAGAGCAGGACCTTCCCAGCAGCACCTTCCCAAAAGCCACTGCAGCAGGAATTGTCTGGAAGTGGCAGGCAGGAGGGGAAGGGATCTGCAGCAGCACCAGGACTCAGGAGGATGTTGGATGTTGCTCACCCATGTACCCCCAGTAGAGTTGTAAATCAGGGTCCTATTGCAGGAGACAACATCTAGGTGCACTAGAGAAAGGCAGATGAGCTTTCAGACACAGAGAGGGCCCTCAGTTGTTGAATGACTTCATGAAAGGTGTTTTTCCTCCCCTAACAGATGGTGACTCTGCTGAGCCTTTGTTGTTGTGTTCTACCATACAAAATCAAAAATAGGTAATCATGAGAGGTGATGGCACCTCAGGAATGGCCTGTGCCCTCCCAGGCACTGGTGGTCACACTCCCTTCACCACAAGAGGTCTCAGCTCTTGCTGAACACCATCCAGCATCACTTGACTGCACATTAGCTGACTGTGCCCATCAAAAGGATGGATCTGATACTTGCTAGAAAATTCAAAAACACAAAGTACACAGCTTAAGTTAGAGAGAACCCTGGTAAGCTGGTCACCAGGTCCAGAGCCTTCACTGAATTTTGGTATCTGAAGTTAGGTTTCCTTTGCTAAGGTCTGCAGTAGAAAGTGGAATCCAAATGAGCTCCTGGGACCCCTTCCAGGTGAGACTTGTGTCACAGAAAGTGCACAAAGTCCCCAGGAGAGGAGCTGCCAACCTTTGCCACCTCTCAGTGGCGCTGCACCAGCAGAGGTCTGTCACCAGCCCTGGGCCATGCCATGTTACCTGAGACATGGACAACTGAACATTTTCCTTTGCTACTGAAGTCTGACCCTTTGCAGAGGCCAGGCAGCTTCTCTGTAAGGGCCTGCCACTGCAGGGAGGAGGCTGTTGGCAGCAGGGACAAGCTTGAGGGCAGCATATCAGTGCCAGTGGCACGCTGGTCACACAGGGGGGCACAGGGCAGCATAAGCAGCCCATCAGTACCCCATGAACTCATCAGACCTGAGGTGTTTCACCTTTCAGAGTCAACATGACCCACAGACAAACATCTACTCCCTTCCTCAGAAAAAGCCTTTGCTCTCTACCAAATAATTACTATGCATTAAAGGGTATAATGCATATTTAAACATGCATTTAACTGTCAGAAGTAAGCAGGTGAGTGAATACGCATGTTATAAAAAATACGTGTTTAACTAATATGCAATTAATGGGGCAAAACATTCAAAACTGTTTATTACTTCTGGGAACAGAACACCATCCCAAGAATTTTAATTAGTGCAGTAATATTCTGAAAACAAAGATCACGTTGAATCTTTCTCTCTTTTTCTTCTTTTTCCCTAAATAACACAACTCTGTTAAAATCTACATAAAATCACACAGAGAGAAGAAGAATAAATTAAATAAATAAAGAAAGAAAACAGAATATGTGGACCCCCAGGAAGGCTGCAATTGAACAAATGGCTGCAGCAGGGGAAAAGTAAATACTCCTGTGTGGACTCAGCAAAAACCAACCCTGTTCCTGACCTCTGCTCCAGTACAGCCAAGCGATAGCCCCCAGTGATGACCATCAGCAGTGTGAGCCTATCCATCTAGGCTGGTGGTCACCCCTGGGCTGTGAAAGGTCCCAGCCACACACCCACAGCAGCACTGGTGGCAGACGAGTCATCACACCCTCTGCCTGTCTTCCTCTCACATCATCTGTCTAGCAGTTGGCCGAATTACTGCCGGAGCTCATAAAACACATGCAAACAGCCTGCAAAATGGGACACATTCATGTGAGACGTGTGGCCCGGATGCCCTGCTCACACTGAAGATGGATTAGCCTTGTTACCGTGTTTATGAGGGTGAAAGAATTTTTCGCTGCCGTGATATTTTCCCATTAGCCATTACAAGGAGATGCTGCTGGTGGGAACAAGGAAAAGGCTTCTCCTATGCCTGACTGAGCTGCAAAGGCCAAATCAAAGGGACAGACTGTGCCCTTAGTAATTCTTACCTCTATTCCCACCTGCAGAGGTCCAGCAAAGCCTTGATGTGTGGTGCAGCAGAGGAAGAGCCCAGGACCACCTTGCACAGCTGCATGAAGGACAGTGAACTGTGCCATCAAAGCCACCATGACAACAGGCTGTGCCATCCTCTCAATTCAGGTCCCTTTAGACAGGGTGTTCCCTGCGTATGTGAGGTCTCCTCCTGCTGCTGCACTGGAAAAAAGGGATGGGGGGATGATGAGGACACCTCCTGCCGGCCAGCTTCCCCCAGCCCTCTCACCACACCACATGTGTCCCCTGCAGAGCCTGGAGTACTCCAGCAGCTCTGTAGCCAAGCACCAGGGGTGATGAGCTGTGCATGGCTGCCCCTGGGGCACCCAGATCATCCTGGAGACAGCAGAATGCATCCTAGTTGACTGCTGCACTCAGCCATCCTTTTTACACTCTCTGCAGAGGACACAGGCAGAACACCTGTGAGGACCAGGAGGAAGAAGGTCAGTGGAGCAAAGCAGCTCCTCCTCACATGTAGAGCTGCACTGAACATCTCGCTCCCAAGAGCATCAGAGACAGGATGCACTGGTGGCTTTGCCTGGTCCCCCAATACCAAAGCCACTCCACCTCTCTCAGCACCTTCTGCACATTCTGCTTTTCTTGTCAGAGGCAAGCGGCAACTAAATGAAAAACTTTTGTTTTTTTCCTTTTAAACTAAGTTTCCAAATGTAAGGTAATGTCAGAATGCTTCTAAGTCATTAGGTGGCTGACAGCACACCGATTCATATTTTGTGTTAAAATATATGAATCCAAATTGAAAATATTGGCAAATTTGTCATCCAGTGGGGAAATGCTTCCATCCAGGCATTTCTGACAATAGGTTGCATCTGAAACAGTTCTGAGTTTGGTCCTGACTGCTAACGCTTAGCATATTCACTTGAAAAAAAGGCCTTTTTAATTCTTAAAAGGAAAACAGTTTAATCATTGTAAGAAACTATACCTTCAGGGTATCATTTCAAAAATACTGGCAGAGATTAGAAGGGATTTGTGAGATTGTGTTTATTCCCAATTTAAGTGCTTTCCATAAATTAATTATAAAAGCAAGCCCAAACCAGTCAGAAGTACACTGGGAAATTCTCAGAGTGTTAGTAATTTTCATGCACTAATATTCATGCCATCTGCCTGCCTTTTTTCTCTTTTCTCTGAATGCTCCATTGTTAACCATAGCCTACTTTCTTTCATTGTGTTTAGTCCCTGCCACAGGTAGTTGCCTTGAGCATGCCACTGTATGTTTATGGAAAAAGCATTTAAAGGAGGGAGGCTGATCTCCACAGTTGGCTCCAGCTCCTCATCAAACAGCACCTCATCACAACACTATCACCAGCCGCTTGTTTTGTCCCCATTTAGAGGATTTCTCTCCTCTCTGGGCACTGACACCATTCCCAGCACCTCCAGGGACATAGGCTGGAATCCCCATCCTGTACCCCATTGGGTCAGGGCTACCAGACCCCCAGCAACTTTGCTCCAGTGATGGGAGAGTCCCCATGCCATGCCCAGGATGCTGCCCATTTCTCCATGCCTGGTGTCACATAATGCAGGTACAGGCTGGATTCTAGGTCCATGTGTAATAGCAAAAGTAACATGCAAGTGCCAGGCCTTCTCCTGAGGAGTTTCCTCTAACAGTCTAGAAAGTGACAGCAGCAGTGCAAATCCACCATCACCACTTGGGGTGGAAGTTGAGTTGTGTTAGAGTGGGGGACTCAGCAAGGTCTGACAAGAAACCATGGCCTCATCTCAGGCAACCCAGTGTCAGTCTGAGCTGGTCCAGGGAACAGGATTGGATGAGCAGAGGAGAGCTCTGGGAAGGGGCAAGCTACTGGACCATGTGTCTGGGTGTCCGATGCCCTCTCTGCACACTGGGCAAGTGTGAGGTTGGGGATGCTGTGCCAGACAGAGCCTATAATGCTAGCCAGATGCCCCACACTCTCACCAGGCTTGATGGGGTGACCAACTCCTGCCTTCAGCTCTGGCCCCACTGGACTGGAAAGATGGTGCTGCCTGATGCAGTTGCTTAAGCAGCACGGACCTCATTCCTCTCCTTGCTCCCACCATCCCTCTGGCCTCTGCTGGATGCTGCCCAGTCACATCTCATCAAGGAGTCCCCCCTGAAACAGACACCTGCTGTGGAAATCCAGAAGCCTTTTGTACCCAGCTTAGCAGGGAAGCTGCCAGTAATTATCTGGGCTTCTCCATTGGACCTGGCAATAACAGCATAGGTTAGGAACACACGGGGAAGCCCTAAGAGCTATCCTCAACATGGGGGCCATGTGGTCTCGTCTTCAGACCCAGCCAGTAAAGACCTAGTGCATTGGCACAGGCAACAGATGCATAGTTCTATCCATTTGCTAGGAATTCTTTCTGGTAGAATGTTAAGCCTCCTTTTAAAGACAGCAGTTGTCTGCTTTAAAATAGTAAAATTAAAATATTGCTCCTTAAAATGGCATTGTCCACAGGTATTTGTTGCTCCTAAATACAAAATCCTAGATATTCCTTAAGAAGGATTAAAGAAACTGGTGTGGTTGAAATCCCTAATGGAGATTATTCACCCCTCTGGAAATGCTTTAAAAGTAATCTTGTGGTAATAGTCTAACAGCCTAAGTATATATTCACCCTCCAGTCAAGGCAGAATCTCATCTGGCTAATAGACCTCTAAACATCATAGAGCCACAAACAGAAGGGCCCATGCATTGCAGAATCCCTGACCCTACAAGCCCCAAAGGAGATTTGCCTCTGCTACAGGCATAGCAAGGGACACAATGAGACATGCAGGGACATGGACACAGAACAAGGAAAGTGGGCCCAGAGAGGGACATGGGTACAAGAGAACAGCAAGGAATGTAGGAACACAGGCAAAGTGAGACAAGAATGGACATGAGCACAGCAAAACAAGGGGAAGCAGCAATGGAAACACACAGACCAAGATATGAAGGGGGGAGATGCGCCCCTGCTGTCCCAGGCCCCAGCAGGGTGGATGACTTGCTCCCACAGGCAGATTCAGGTGCCTCTGTCCGAGGAGGGACCCTGGAGATCTGGAGGAGGTGATGTGTGGGAAGTGAGTACATTCAGAAGGGTTGACCCCAAGGCTGGACTCCCCTTAGCACAGGGCAGTCCTTCCAGGAGTGAGGGGCCAAGGGGCAGCATTGAGCAGCACTTGGAGTCATGGGATGATGGAAAGAATGGCAATTGCCTGTACCTAGGGGGTGGGATGGGACCAGACCATGGAGCCCTTCCATGGGTCATAATCTTTCTGTCACCAGAGATGCTGGTAATGACAGGAAGAATGACTGGTGGACCAAAAAGCCCCTTCTCCCCGTGCATCCCAATGGTTCCTTTTCTGTGTGCTCCCACTTTGTTGGCCTTGCAAAGCCATGAAAATTCCAGGCAGTTTTGCCAAGCTCTCACTCTACCCTAACAGGGCCAGCAGCACTTTCTCAGCAAATTAAACCACAGGCTTGTTAGCATCAGGTCCACTCCAGCATCCAATCCTCACAGCTGCCACATGGAGCAAGTGGATGCTGATGACCTTAGTATTGCCCCAAACTCTCAACACAAGTGTCCAAAACCCCAGGGCTGTGCAGCTGCTGCTGGAGGAGGTGCAGCCCTGGCTGGGTAGGCAGGAGGCCACCAGCTCTGCTGAAGAAGGACTCTCCAGAACAGCAGGGAGCCCATCCTGCAGTAGTGGGGGGGGCTAGAAGCCTCATGGGGACATTGTCTTCATGTTAAGTGGGACCACTGGGACAGTCAGTGATTGTAGGAGCAGCACTGAGGCTGACTGACAAGGTCCTCTCCTGCTTGGGGATGCAGTGTGATTCTGTCAGGCTGACTGGTTCTGGCTCTGGACAAGCACCTTCCAGCGGGAGATTATCCATTTTGTCAGAATAGTCCCAGGCGGGGCTGTAAAGCACCAGCAGTCCTGCTTCACTCTTGCAATTTCAGTAACCCAGCCTTGAGAGTGATCAGCACTACTCCTGTGAGACATGGCTATGGAAGTGGTGAGCAACCTATAGCAAGCACGACATATCTGGAGCCTTTCACCATAGTGAAGGGAGGAGCTGCTGAGTGGCTCTAGGTGGGGCACAGGTCAAAAAGGGCACACAGAGCCACTGGCACAGACTCACAGGGCATGTTGCTAGGGTGCACAGGTCCCTCCTCCTCCAAGGAGCCAGCAACACTGCTGGTGCCTAACTTTGTCCCAGGAGACATACAGCACATCCTGGAGTGGGAACACAGCCATATCTCATGTCAGAGTTATTAATTAACCAGCTGGATCCCAACAAAGAGAAGCAACCAATTAATTTAGTGGGTGTAAGTCTAGCTGGATTTGGTCCCTACACCGGCCCTCTGGGCAGGCTCTTTTCAGTCCAGGCTGATGTGTATGTTGGGAAACTGGTTGTCACCCCTAGTATTCCCTGTAAAGCCATAATTCCTGGAAATTCACAACACATTGCCAGTTTGGGATGGGATGGACAGACAGACAGACAGACACCCAGACAGACATAGAGCTGGTTTTTCACAAGGACTCTCCACATTCCCCTTCCCCTTGCAGAGCTGTGGCCTTTGCCAAGGGTGGCTTGTGTTTTGCAAGACATCACCTCCTCATAATGAAAGCTAGTAGTTGTTTTTCTCCTTTCTGACATGCGATCCTAAAATTCCCACCAAAACCCTGCTTTGCCCAAGAGGATGGATTTTCCCCCTCCTCCAAGGGAGCAGTGAGAGTTACTCAGCTCATAGCAGCTCCACACCCCTGCTGGTCATGGCCCGTGGCTGGCACAGGCTGGGGCACATCTCCTGTGACTGCTTCCTGAATCAGATGGCCAGCTGGCACTCTCTAAACTAAGCCCATTGGCAAGAAGAAATAAAATTAAAGCTTTGGGAATCAAACTCTTTGCCCAGGGGAAATGTGAAAACAGTATTTGGGGAGGCAAATCCCACAGCAAGGCTTTTCCAGGTGTAATACCACTGACGTACTGCTAAGGCAAATTCCAGGCAGTCTGCAAAAAAGGAAAGAAAAGCTTTAACCAGCCTGGGATGGGAGGCACCCAGTCTCCCTGCTCCTCTGGCTAGAGCAGCCTAGCCACCAGCCAGCAAGAGGAAGGAAAACATGACATTGATACATTTCAGCTCTGCAGGGGATTTCCCAGGGGTGAAATGGTCTGCGGGTCTATCTACAACAAACCAGATGGCAAAACCAGAATTTACAGCTCAGTTTTCACCAGTGTATACAGATAACCCCTGATGATAGATCAGGGACAGGAGACTGATTAATTACTTTAACAGTCTGAAACTCTAGGATAAAGCAAAGAGTGGTAGTGCAAGGAGGCTACAAGGCATTCCCCAGTCTGGCAGACTGGTGCAGTGTTTCAGAAGGAGCCAGCAAAGCCAGGTGTGTGATGGAGGAGAGCATTGGGGGTGAATTCATGGGCAGCAGCCATGTGACAGTGTGCTGGCCTCCCGACAGCCATCCAGGCTAGTGGTCCGCCATGGCAAAAGAAGGAATGCCTCAAAAGCAGACAGAAGGAAAAGCAGGCATTGGAATACTGTGACAGCTACAGACACCACAGCTAAGCCTGACATCACCTGATGTGTTGCCCTTTATGGTGCACATAGAGGGCAGATAGCTGGCCGAGACCTGTAGGGAGTCAGCACAGGCTGGCATTTCACAAAGAGAATTAGAGGAACTACAGAAAATATTAAATGTCAATTACATACACTTATGAGTGTGTTAGGTTGAGCAGCATCCAGTGTAAAACCAAGGAAATTGGCAAAAGAACTAGGCAACAAAGGGGTCATATTTTGTCTTAGAGACATTTCTGCAGCCTTCCAGGTGAGAGGCAAATGGATGAGAACCTTGCCAGCACCCTGTGGAGGGGAGGGGTGCATTGCATGTTTAAGTCTCATGAGACACCCAGTCAGTGCCTTCATCCCTTCCATGCTCATCCCCATGGTATCCTTCAGTGAGACATGCCCATCCTTTGACACCAAATGCCATCATCTAACCAGCAGAGACTCACAGGGAATCAAGTTCCATTTGTTCCCCTGCTCACAAACTCCTGCCATTTTCAAACAAAGTGCATAACCCAATGACACCAGGACCTGTGGCTGCAAGTAACACCTAAGGCAAAGGATCCAGAGGAAGATGCTTGTGTGTCAGGAGCCATCTCAAGTACAATGTAATTTGTGCCTGGCCTAACAACAGAGTTTTGGCGGGTGCCGGAGCTGAGGAAAGAGAAGATCCAGGGGACATATCCATGTTTGTAAATACCTTCTGGGGTATGGAGATGTGGCAGCCAGGCTCTGGTATCACAGAGACTTGGTG
>VZTY01023685.1:0-14852 GCA_013400935.1 Turnix velox | reverse complement strand
ATCAGATGGGTAACAGCATGACAAAGCAAAGATAACTGTAGACAATTACTTTGTGTGTCTAGCTGAAAGCATCAAATAAGAAACACAGTTGTCAGGGCAGGAAACTTACTGCTGTCACTGGTGGCAGATACTCAGATTTAATTTGGCTGTTGGCTCAGCTTCAGGTGGGGTGGAGGTGACTTGACAACATGGGGTTCTGTCCTGCTGTTTGCTGTTTAGTTTCACTGTGTGAGGGGAAGATGTTGCACAGAGTTATTGGGGAAGGTCTCACTCCAATGGCAACTAGCTTGTAACTGTCTGGTGAGGTGCTGCCACTTGTTCAGGTGTTCTAACAGACTATTTCTGTTGATGCCATAGTCACTTGCCTTGAACAGAGAAGTGATCTGTAACTGTTTATTGGTTTTATCTTGCTGATGGTTTCAGCCACAGATTTTCTTTGTCTGGGATACATGTTACTGTAGTTTGTCTAAATTCCTTTCACTCTCTGCACAGTGCTAACAGATATATATATTACTTCTAGCCAACTACAATGACTTATACCAGTGGTCAGTGGAATCCTACTCAGACTTCTGGGCAGAATTCTGGAAGTACAGTAACATCGTATACTCTTGCCTGTATGATGAGGTAAGTCAGTATTTACTTTAAACAGTGAAGTGCAACACAAAAGGGAGTTAAACCAGTTTTACAGTGGGGCTTTTGACCTGTTCCTGGAGCCTTTGCAAGATTCTGTCAGTACACAGTCCTGAGTTTGTGTGGTGTGCTGCTGCTGACATGCTTCAGTGCAGTAAAATCCTCAAGTTCTGTTTTCTTAAACACTGTGGTGTCCTTGTGCTCATGTACTCTCTCACCTAAGAGTCCTGGCTGCTTGTGAGGAGTCTACTGATATGCTGAGCAATTTGTCCTTGTGTGCCTTGGTGCTGCTGGGACTTGGAGTCAAGCATTGCTCATTTAATGAGGACTGCACTCAGCAGTACAGTCCACTGTGCTTCTTTCCTTTAACTTGCTCAGCATTCAGTGGGACTTTATGAATTGAAAGGGGTTTTTTTGCACAGCTCTCTGTTTATAGACTTGCTGGAAGAAAAATGTAGATGGGGATTTTCAGCTAAATTGGCTGATCTTGAGTGATTCTCTTGCTTGCTGAGAAAAATAACTTTGCTGATGGAGTGGATGAATTGTAAATGCTGTAACTCTGTTCTAGCCAAATGTTAAGAAAATGAATTAGAAATAAATAGTATATAGAGAACTTTCCCATGGAGGATTGCACACCTCAAAACTCAAAAAGGTTTTCTAAAATGGGAGCTATTATAGGCTCTATCAGGCTTCCAGAAGAGCCTTTTACTTGGTTTGAAAGAATGCTGGTTGTGTAATGCTTCTCCTGTCCACGACAAAGTACCCCAGGCTCTAAACTGAACTTCTGAGAAACACAACTATAAAATAAATTTTCAATTTAGAGATTATGAAACACATGTGCTGCCCTGCAGTGGGCCGTTTTGGAAGGAATTTATATAATTTTGTGTCTAATTCTAAATGACTCTACTTTTAAAGGTGTAGTCTGAATTGTGTCTTAGCACAGGGTGGTCAAGGTAGGAGGGAAACTATTTTAGCTGAGTGTCTTTGTGACTGCTTCTAATTGCAGTTTTCAATTCTTAGTGCTAGCTGAGGAATTACTTAATAAGGGCCTATGGGTTGTTGGATCTTCTTTTTTTTTTAGAAGACAGCAATTTGAGGATGGTTGAAATGGGTGCTCTGTAATACCCTATGTTGTGCAGGCTAATAACAGTATTTCTCCACTCTGAATGAAGCTGTGGATTTCTTAAATGTTTATTGCAACTGAATCCTAAGAAATGGAAAATTGAAAGGTTGGACTTCTTTTGTTTGACTACAGAATTCATTTACTTAGTCTGCTGTTATTTTGAATTACCATTTTCTAATTTCCTGATGTTGGTCTCTGTATGAGTCATACTGGGAAAGAATGGGCAGTCATGCCTTCCTACACTTTGATTTCTTGTTTTATTTTTTCACAAGGGAGGCTGGAGTGTATGACCTTGTAGAGCTCTAATTTCATATGGCTCAAACCTTGCTCAGGATGTTTCCAGAGACAGAACCCCAGTGAATGCTGTGGTTTGTGTGTATCTTGTGGTCTGGCCATAACCATTGTGATCTGTTTCACTTGTGTGCTTAAGGTTGGTCCCAGGGTAGAACTGTAGCCAAAGTTTTGTTGCAATGAAGTCTGTGACAATTGAAAAACAATCCTTCCAGGCCTGTGATTACATGAGCTACTATCTCTTTGCTCTCTGTAAGCTGGGAGAAATTATTCTGGACTAATACTAATAAAGCTTGGAATTAGCTGGTTTCTGTACAAAGCTTTAAAGAAGCTGTATTGCAGTTCTCCAAGGATTTACTGTCTTTTTTTTTTCCCAAGGTGGTTGATACGTCCAAAAGCATTGCAGATGTCCCAGAGTGGTTCAAAGGCAGCCGTCTGAACTATGCAGAGAATCTTCTGAAGCACAAGGACAATGACAAGATTGCACTGTATGCAGCAAGTAAGAAAAAAGTTAAGGCCTAGATCTGTGAAATATAAATAAAACAGCTCTTTGTATGAAGCCTTGAAATGAACATGTCTTAGGTAAAGTGAAAGTGGTCAATAACTCTACTATCTGTGGTACAGAAAACAAAAAAAACCCAACTACACTCTGGGAATGAAATCTTTGTTGTACTAACTGCTGCTAGCTTGGAGACTGCATCATGCTGCAATTTGGTCAAATATTGTGTGATTTTATATATTAAATGTATTATATCACATTTGCCATAAGCACTGTGCTTGCCTTCAGGAAGTATTTTAGCAGTGTTGCTTCCTCTCTTTTTTCCTTTGCCTTTTTATCTTGGAAGTACTTGGAATAAGTAGGAATAACTCCACTTTTGTTGGTACAGAAAGGTAGGAGAGTTAGTTGTATGGAGGAATTGAAAGTTCACTTCTCTGATGCTCAGTTTGAATTTTTTGTTATGCTGGAGGAGATGCAAGTGTAGTGGAATCTGAGTGTACTTAGAATGAGGACAGGGATGTTAAGAGAATATTCCTGTATCTGCTAACTTTGGTAACTTAAATTATTTTAATCTGCCCGATGGGATTAGCTTGTGTGCAGGTGTTAGTGCTTCTTTAGGGAGCTGTGTTTTGAGCTTCCCTTGTGCTAGACCTAATCCTTATCAGAAGCCTAACCAAGTAGTGGTGCTTCTTAATAGCTTAACAATAAACAGTGTGGTCTTACTCTTCATTTAGCAGAGAAAATGACATACAACTGTGGATTGATTATCTAAGTATTAAAAATCTTAGTTTCTGATTTGACACATGGAAAGCAGTTGGAGTTACGTGTCTGTTGCTGTTCTGATACTAAAAACAATTAAGATAACAGAATAGTCTCCTCTAAGCTTACTGCTGAAGAAATACTTATCAGTGGCACTTTACTGCCAAGAGCTATTGAAGAAACCTCTCTGATCCTATCTATATGAGAACAACTACCAGTTCAGAGAGACAAGGAAAATCTTTGACCCAATTTTCATGTCCTAAGACTTGATCTGGTGAAGGCTGATAGAAGTAAGGCTTGTAACAGCACTGGCTTTAAAGTGATGTTAAGATCACTAGAAAAGTTTCTTGTGTATTATTTAATGGAGAAAAAAATCAATATAGTTAAATAAATCTTGTGCAACAGCTGAAAGCCAAGCACTGGTTAGTAAGACAACTTTAAATGTGTGTAGAGTTGATGTGGTTTGTTAATGTTAAAAGCTAAGCATGCAGCTTGAGAGGGAGTAGAGTTAAATAATTTCAGTTCACTAAGTTGATAATAACCCCTTTAGTTATTTGAATTTAGTTTGACCTGTCCCTGGAGATCTTGTTTCTTGTTAATAAGTCCTGAAGTGTTGTACTGAAAACTCAGTGCTCTGTCACATAGTAACAGGTGATGATACCAACATGAACAGCATTTTCCAGTTGAATGCTGTATCAGTCCTGGAGTGAACATGCTCCTGTGCAGTCAAGAGACTTCCACCTGCATTTCTCTTCACCTTCTGCTGTATTTAATCTTCTTATGTCAGTGTTCTTGTTAACCCCTCACTGGTAGGTCAGAGTGGTGTTTAGGGTTTAGGAAACCTGTGACAGGATGGTGAGTTCACTAGGGATGATTCTGTAGTAGCAGTGAGGATGGAATAGAGCACTGGAATATGAATTTCTCTTCCCACGTAAGAAAGCCTTGATGAGCTGTCCTTCATGAATGCTCTTTGAGAACACAGCTTTCACCAGTGAATAATTTGTTTTCACCCATGTGTTTCTGTCATTAAAAATGTCCTGGTGCCTGCTGAATGAATGCTGCAGATTAGTAATTGATTAGCATTAAAAAGTCCAATTGAATATAGCATAGAGGAACTTGAACAGCAAAAAAGCATAATCATTAGCAGGAACTCCTCCTAAAATTGCTTTGTATTTGTTCTTCTAGAATTAGTTGTTTGTGCTAGGCTGTACTCATGTTGTAGTGCACACTTTCTCACTGTTTGTTCTAATCTTTCCTCAGAGGAAGGCAAAGAGGAAATCTTGAAAGTTTCTTTTGGAGAACTGAGACAAGCTGTAGCTTTGTATGCTGCAGCCATGAGGAAAATGGGAGTGAAAGCAGGAGACAGAGTTGTGGGTGAGTAACCTCTTGTAGAAACTTTGGTGAACTTTTCTTGAAACTTTGGTGAAATTTTCTTGAAATATGCAGGTGAGTAGTCAAAAAGATACAGAAACATGAATGTGAAATACTATTCCACAGAAGCATTCTGGAGAAA
The DNA here is from genome assembly GCA_013400935.1 of Turnix velox. Classification (NCBI taxonomy): domain Eukaryota; kingdom Metazoa; phylum Chordata; class Aves; order Charadriiformes; family Turnicidae; genus Turnix; species Turnix velox. Next base: position 10,037 of record VZTY01023685.1, on the reverse strand, counting down.
CAGCTCTTATGCTGCTATATTTACATCAGTGCTAGAGGGAAGGGACCTGCATTTAGTGCCTGCAAGCATTCATAGCTTCTCTAAAGTCTGCATTTCATGGAAGCAGAAGTGATGGAGACTTTGTGTCTTGCTAAGCTTTGACTCACAAAATGTGGCAGATTCACATGTGGCAGTCTTGGAAATTGATGTCACAGGTTGATTGCCCAGGTGCCATCTGGCAACTACTGACCCTTCAGCCTGAGAGAATAATAGTGCTCAGCAGGTGGCAGTTCTTGGGGTGTTGTACTACCTTTCATGGATGCTTCCAGAGTGGTAGTAGTGAGCAGCTTGTTGGTCTTACTCTTCATAGTCATACCACTGCAGAGCTTAGTAGTTACAACTCTGTGGCCCTTTCAGTAACTCACAGAAATTTCTAGAGCTGTAGTTCCTGTCACAAGACTGTCGTGTGATTATTTTCTCTACAGACATTTTTTTTTTGGCTTGTGAGGAGGTTTGTATAGTGTTTCTTTTGTGTACATCAAATGGTAAAAGTGAGTGGTATGGATTTTAGAAAGTTGAGGAGGTGATACTGAGAAAACTGTCCAGTTAAGCAGACAGTTGGAAGCTTGGACACCTTGAAACCACTCCAAGCCTAGCCAGGGCTTTGTTGAGCTTTTTTAATGCTTTCTGTAAATGTTGTTTGTTGTTGCTTCTGATAATTCAGCTTTTGGATAAAAGGGATATTTTATTATAGTTGCCCAGCACCTGGTCAGCTTGCCAGGCTGTGTTGCCCAGTTTTCTCTTAAAAATCACTTAATCTGGGCTGTTACAGTTGTCCACAAGGCTGTGTTTTCTTGGGAATTTTGTCTCTGGTGCCTGTGAGACAAGACTGCTTTAACTTTTCATTATGCTTAACATCTCCCCTACTTTGTTCCATTTGATTGAATGGTTGCATCATAGCATGTTAAAGTTGGAGGTGGGTGAGTGTGGGTGGACAAACAGCCATGTCAGCACTTTTTCAGCTTGATTTCATCACTGTATTGCCTTTCCATCATTAAGGAGATGGCACTTCACAGCAAACAGAACTGAAGCAGATGTTTTAGTGAAATGTATCTCTTCTGATTTTTCTGTCACTGTCAGTGATGGCTGAGCAGTTGGGAGAGATGGGTGTGATACTTAATGCAAGCTGCACATATCCACATGTGGTGCACTTGTGGTCTCCCTCTGGCCACCTGCTTGGCAAATAACAATGACAGCAGGGAAAATGAAATTAAGCAAGGGAGTATCTGCAGTTTTCATCTTGGGATAAGTTGCTTCTATTATCCCTACAGCCAGCTTTGTTCTACTGCAAGTTAAATATGTGAGAACTGACACAATGAGTGTTTAAGGCAGCTGTACCATGTATCTCTAGTACAGGGCTTAGGTACACAGGTCTAGGTTTTGTGACCCTTGGTGGGAAGCCAGTTCCAGAAGTTGGCTTTTTTGTCCTCTTTGTCAGCAGTGTTTCTGCTCACCAAGTTATGGACACCTGTGGCCTGTTGGCCTATGGCAAGGGGGTTGGAACTAGATGATCTTGAAGGTCCCTTCCAACCCAAACTATTCTATGAATGTTTTGAGGACTCAGTTGATACCTCAGGGAGCACAAAGCAGAGAGTTCTGCTTAAATGGCAATAATTGGTTTGCAAAATTTCTGTGAGAAATAATTTTTATATTTGAGAACCTAGTTATAACCCAAAAGACCCAAAGGAGAAGTATATTTTATCATTTAGAGTTGGGAGCTGTTGAGAAGCAACATGCATTCTTACCTGGCTGTTTGGAGGATCTCTTTTCAGGTCAGAACTGCATTTTTATTTATTGTACCTGGTTCTGGGGATTGAGAGATATCCCCATGAGCAGGCTGTCTGTGCCACGGATCAGGTGAAGCTGTGCCAAGTAAGTTGCCTTGCACGTTTAATCCTCTTTGGGCAGTGTGTCAAAGCTGGCTGACAAATGAAAGCAATGGTTTCATTGTCTGGCTGAGAGTAATGAGCAGAGACTTCTTGTGCTCTTGCCTTGAGGGCTTTTGTAGGAGTGGTGAAAGGGACAGCTTGTCACAGAGATGATGTTTGTAAGCTTTTGCAAGGCATTAACTGCTTGGAAGCCTGAAGAGACACCTCCCTGTTCTCACTGTGCTCAGGTCCCCTGATAATCCCATCCAAGAATGACACACATCTGATTTTTTTTTTTAATTGATGCCAAATATTTTTACCTATCTCACAGAATTATATTTTAGCCTGCTCTGTTTCATATGTTTGAAGTTATTTCAGGAAGGAAGACTTCTTAATGGAAAAAGGACTAAAGTCTTGGGAAACTGGACCTTCTATCATAAATATTGATTCTAAGGGAAAAATAGTGACATAAACATTGCCTTTATGGGCTTGAAGTTTTGCTGCACTTTGTGTACTTAAGAGCTTCACTAAGCAAAGCACATCAAACTGCAAGTAGTTCTAGGGAGTAATTTAGATCTTTACATCATATCAGGTTTTTACTTGCAGCTGAGTGGTTTTTTTCCAGAGTTTATTTGACTTAAGTAGTAATGTTGTTCTTAGAGTTGCTACACCTGAAAGCACAGTGGTTTCCAGATAAAGTGTAGTGATCAAACTTGTGATTTCAGTAATTATTGAATTGTAAAGAAAAACCTTGGCTTAAATGAAGAATTTATTTTGTAAGGAGTTGAAAAAGTGATTTTTTTTTTTTTTAAAGGAGAGGATTTTTTTTTCCCAAGCTGTGTAGACAGACTTACAGAAGGATCATCTGAAACTCCAGTTTTTTGATGTACTTGAGTGGAGTTTGTGAATGTGCATGTTTTCATTGTGGATTCTTATCAATCTTACCACTCAGCCCCTTGTGGAGAGTTGCTTGCATTGAGCTCCCTGAGAAGCTGGCTTTCTGGGCATCAGTTTCTTCCGTGTTCCTTGATAAATTGGATGAGATAATGAAATCTTACTGCAAGCTAATGATGAGAGAAACCTGAGGAGTTGCACCTGGGTGGGAGTGTTCCAGGGTTTGTCCCATTGTTCAGCTGAGACACTGGTTTTGCTTTCTTATATTTAAGATTTTGGAAGTGTCTATTAGACAATGCTGAATTTTGTGAAGCTGAATCTCTGCTTTTGAACTGAGTATTCCTAACTCTTCCTTCTAGATGTTTCTTCTTTCTCCAATGGCTGTTTCCACAGACTCATTCTATTTCCTTGCACGGAGCTGTCTTGGACTCTGTGCCTTATTCAATCCATGAACTTACCATCCCCACAGTTCTTTCTGGTTTTTCTTTATTTGTAAATTGGGGCTAACTTTGTAGATCAAAAACTTGATACAACTATTTTTAGAAAAGGAACTATTTTTAATTCCTTATGTAGCTGATTTGACTTTGAAGGAGGACATTGCACTTGTGTGGGAAAACTTGAATCCATATATGATTTTAAAGTTCTTTTTTTTTCTTTTTAAATCTGGTTATGTACATTTACTGTAAGATTTGATATTTAAAATTTTTATTCATCTGTTTCTGTTCAACTTCTGCCATAGGTTACTTGCCCAACAGCATTCATGCAGTGGAAGCAATGCTGGCTGCTGCAAGCATTGGTGCTATCTGGAGTTCAACATCACCAGATTTTGGCATTAATGTGAGTAGCTGCCTTCTGTGTTCCAGAAAAGCTGTCACTGTGCTTCAGGAAAATACCAAGTTGATAAATTCAAGTGGTGGAAAGGTTCTGTTCACTTTAGTCTTACTGCCACCTCCTGGTGTAGTCGAGTGCAGCTATCACAGGCTCAATGAAAAGTCATGCTTTCAGTATAGTAATTTGAGCATCTTTAGCTTCCTTTTGGGTTATTTTCAGGTAAATCCATGCTCGTGATGAGCTTTTATTATATTGAATGTGTAATTGATCATCAGTGCAACAGAGTTGTGTGGGACTTGGCCTTATGTTCCCAGATCTTTCTCCATGTTGCTTAGTCACACTGTAGTTTCTTTGCTGCAGAAATCTTTCCCTCTGGCTCCCTGGGTAAAGCAGGGAGCTCCCCTGCTGGAGGCTTTCTTTGCCAGCAAGATGAGACATTTCAAAGTAATATCACTAACCTGTTTAACCTATTTGGTTTTTTTTTATATGGGTATAAACAGTGTGTGTAAAACATGGTAAAAACTGTCACAACATCAAATGATATTGTTATGCCCTGGAAGCTGTGGGAGTATATTCTGTTTTGGGAAGATTTCTAACATGTCACCATCAGTGACAGATACAAATTGCTTCTAAAATGGAGTAAGGCCTTTCTTCCCTCTCAAAGTTTGCATGAGAACATTTGGAGAATGTACTGTTTGTGCACTGCAGAACACAGAAAATACCAAATATTTAGGGAATATATACCCTAAATCACACTGTTTAATCCCAGTAGCTGGTTAAATGTATGGTCCTATCATCACTGGATTAGTGCTGGAAGGCAGCAGCATTCTGTTGTCTTACACTTGAGGGTGTATCACTGGGAAAAGAAAAGGATTTAAAAGTCATTTCAGCGTGAATCTGATCTACAGATGTTTCCTGCTTGCTTAGAAAATGAGAGGATATTTTCTTTACAATGTGATTTGATCTCATCTAGGGGAGGACTCTTCTTTTTGCTTGCATTCAAGTATTGCTGTGTGTCCTGTCCATGTGGGTGTGCTGTTATTTGCAGCACCCAGCTATTAGTTTTTATGATGGTTCTTTGAAGAAAATTAGTCTGAAAGCAGCCATGCCACTGGTATCATTCTCCTTTGGCTTGACAGCATGTGTTGGCATGAATTCAAACCCTAACATCTTGAGGGAGATGAGCAGAGGCCCTCAGGGGTATAGACTTCTACCCTGAGGAAAAGATGTTCCTCCTCCTGTGCAGTTGTATTAGAGCCATTAACATAAATGAAGCTTTTGTTTGCATTTTGGAAGATCGTGGGGAGTTTTCAACATTTCACATCCAATTTTGTGTGTGTGTTTTTTGTGCAGCTTAGAAATGTCACTTCTCTGAGCTGCCTACACACTGCAGTCTCTGAATACCACACATCCAGAGACTTCACAAGCCTACAGGAAGTCTGCTGTCAGAACTAGTGAGCTCCCTCCCACTCACAATGGCAGCTTTTGCTTAATTATATTAATAGGAAAGTGCTTCTTTGCAGCCTGCATGTAAGAAATGGCTGGATGTGGAAGTCTGAAAAGGAGCTCTTGGATCAGTGTGAGAGACCTTTGGTGAGCAAAGCCAGTGTTGCTCTAGTCATATGGTTCTGTATGACTTTCAGTGCAGGGTTTGAGGCTCATCAAATAGAATGAGCCATATATGAGATACCTGAGCAGGTCATAAAAGCAATTTCTTGCTGTGCCATCTGTTTGGATTAAAGTTCCAGTGTAGCAATTACAGATTCCATCTGTTTGTGTTCCCTTTGTACCACACCAGGCTGCCCTGTGGGATTTGATCTTGCCAGTGCTAATAAATCCATTTGGGTGTGTTAACCAGATTAGTAAGACCCTGAGGATTGTAGATATTTGTTTCTGATTAACACTTCAGATTTCATTTGTCTGTTAGAGGACCTTTAGTCTCTCATTGGTCTTCATTTTTATGCTGATTATATATATCCATGTTGCCTGACTGCATCTGCACATGCAGATAATTGTATACTGGGTGTACTGGTGCTTGGTGGACTGTTCATTGAAAATTGTGCAAAATAGGTAGGATAACATGATCTAAGAACAGGAAGTTTTATTTCATGTAGCCCCAAAAAGTACCTGAAATGTATTCATTAAATCTGTATTTCTGAGTTTGTTAGCTAATGCCTTAAGGACTTGTGGGAAGATATCTTCTGCAACTCAGACAGATTCTGGTAATTTCAAGGCTGTCATTGCATTTCTTACGTGAACAAGGAAATGAAAATGCATCTTTGGGTGGTGTGAAGTGATGTATTGAGCAGGGATAGTAGCATGTTTACATCTGATCCTATTTCTCTAGCAGGCCTGTGGTGTTCAGTGAATTTTCCCAAAAACTGACATGGAGAAGCTGTAAGGACAGCAACTCTACTTTTTGCCATCTGCTTTCCTTGTAAAGGAAAAGTTAAAATCGGTTAATTGTGATGTTTTTGCATCAATCTTTTGATGTAGTAATAATCTGTCTCATTTTGGATGACAAAGTGGAAGACAGAGCAGAACAAGCACGTGGCTTGAGTCTGATTTTTTGCAACAAGGTTTAGGAAATTGTTTTCAAAAGCAAGAAGAAAATAATTTTAGTAAAACCTCTCAGCATACAGTAATCCTTACCTACTTTTTGTGAAACATTAAGGACTATAGAATCTCTCAATACTACAAAACTGCCAGCTCTGTGTTTGAGAACAGAGATAATTTTTGGTAAGCTGCTGCATGCAGTGTACTTGGGGAAAAAAAAATAAAAGCAATGCTATGGTAAGTTCCTGGAAACTCTATAAGCTGGAAGACACTTGAAAATTTAGCATTTGAGTGTGTCCTGCCCCAGAGGTTCTAAAGGATGTGTGGTAACGTTTTGTTAATGTGTTTCCAGTGTCTAGTTGTTCAGTAAAAGTTGGCGTTACAATTTGCCTTGTTAGTTGTAGTAGAACAAAGCTGAGAATTCATGTCACCTTGCCATAGGTTAAATGCATCTTCCAGAACCTTGGTCCCAGTTTTGCCCCCATGCAGGCTTTCAGACTATTGGTGTGTTACTGAGGCAGTGCTGGGTAGGCTTAGAAGGGTGTGTAGGTCACTTCCCAGCAGATACAAACTGTGGCCTTTTAACTGGGGAATTTTAAGTGTCTGCTCGCATCAGGTGCTTTTAACTTTGTAAGTCTCATTTCCAAGGTGAATTTTTAACTATTTAGGCAGCTTTTTGAACTTGGTCCTTCAGTGAGAAATGTTCTGTGATCTGTGGTGACCTCATCTCTGTTATTGGTTGATGTTTAAGGGTTAATATTGATTGATATTTAGAGGTCATGAAATAGACCCATTACAAATGTATTGTACTTTAAAGATCTGGGGTAAGTGAAAGACAGGCAGCCTTTCAACAGTTCTCCTGTGAATCACTGCCCTTATTCCTTGCTTGAATTGACTTACATCTTTGATACTTGGTTTCCCAACATTAGCAATTAATTTAATTTTTTAATTTGTTTTTATATCTAGGGTGTCCTGGACAGATTTTCCCAAATTCAGCCTAAGCTCATCTTCTCTGTTGAAGCTGTTATATACAATGGCAAAGAACATAACCACTTGGACAAGCTGCTCAGTGTGGTAAAAGGTATTTATTTCCCTCTGCAACATCCAGTGCTGGTTGCACATTAGTTCTCTCTGACCACTTAGAATAGTAGAAGTGATTTGAAGAAAAATTAACCAGTCTTTTAATGTAGTTTGAACAGTCCTTTTAGCTTACCTTAAATATATTATCATAAATGAGTTGGCTGTGTAAGTGGGGGGGAAAAGGGATTGATAGACTTCTTATTTTTTTAAGCCCATGTGAAGTCCTGCTGAAGATAAATGAAGTATTACAGCACTAAAGCTTTACAGATTTATACATGGCCCTCTAAAAGGATGGTGCTATTGAAGAAATTGTCTCTTGGGCACTATTTAGTCTTCTGAGGTTTTTAACATGGGACACAATTGCATCACAATTAATTACTTCTTTTCTCTGTACAACTCGGACAGGAAACACCCTTGGGCTATGTAGGAATGTAAGAAATATTTTTTTTTTCTTCCAGGGCTTCCAGATTTAAAAAAAGTGGTGGTGATTCCATATGTCTCCTCAAGAGAAACCATAGATATTTCTAAGATTCCAAACAGGTAATGACTGCCCTAAGTAGGGGTAAGATGGGGGTGTTGCTAGCTACTGAAATCTTTAGGATTTGCAAAGGCTGAGGTTTAGCAAGACTTGCTGATGTGAGTCCAGCTTCTTGCTGGAAACAGAAGCAGTAGAAACATCTGGAGCAAGATTCAGAACCACTGTCAATATTAATGATTCTCAAATTAAGGCAAGGAGAAAAAAAAGTGGCTTCCAATAATGAGCAATTAATTTAATTTTTAGTGAAAACTTGTTTTGCTTATGGTAAATAGCATTTGGAAATCTATGAGTTCCAGACTTGTGTATCTGCTTGTTTTAGTCTGCTCTGAGCTGTTCAGGTAGGCAGCAGATCATAGGTGCAGGTTTATTGGCCTGCTTTTGTTGTGTTACAACTTAATATTGTGTTAGTGTTTTAGTTTAAAAACAGGAAAGGGGAATGAATCGGTTATCAATTCAAAGAGTAGAAAGACCAGGGATAAAAATAATATATATGTAGTTTGAGTGTATAGCTTATTGTATTATATACAGAGGCAAACTTATGTAAGGGGCTGGAGTAATGTTATCAAAAAAAAAAGAAATATTCCTTTATTCTCCTCTTGTGCAGTGTCTTTTTAGAAGACTTTCTGGCTACTCAGAAAGGCGACCAGGCCCCCCAGCTGGAGTTTGAGCAGCTGCCTTTCAGCCATCCTCTCTTCATCATGTATTCATCAGGCACTACAGGCGCACCCAAATGCATGGTTCATGCTTGTTTTATATGTCTTCCCTCCTGGTGTGCCACTCTCTCTATTTAACTTCCTGGGTTACAGTTTAACTTGAGCTCTATCACACAGTGATGTACTTGAAGGAAGAATTGGCTGCTGAGTTTTTCAGTAAGTTGCAGTGGAACTTGCTGTGTGTAAATGTTTGAAAGCAAATAGAGTTTATTAAGGATTTTGTTCAGCAGTGCAGAATGAACAGCAGGGAAATGAAAGACACATAGATCATGCTTTTTACTGTTGCAAAATTCTTTCTCTTCTCATGTTGTCTATGTGGATGCTCAGTGTGCCTTTAATCTCATGTCTCTGCTTTCCATCAGAGTCATCTCTTCAGCTCATAGAATCATAGAGCAGTTTGGGTTGGAAGGGACCTTAAAGATCGAGTTCCAACCCCCCTGCCATAGGCAGGGACACCTCATTCAGAGCTACCTTAGATTTTAGGTGCAGGCCAAACTGGTAGGAGAGAATGTGAGAATTTGTTGACTGTATACATTTATGAGGGTTCTGAGTTCCCATTTAGCAGTTCTGTAGTTTCTGTGTTGTAGGGTTTTTTGGTGGTGGTTTTTTTTTCTATCAGCCATATATTAAGCCCAATGAAGACAAACAGACCAGTGAGTTTTTATCAGTTGCCACATCTATGTCATGAAATGCTAAGTGTTTAGGATTTATTTTGTGGGTTGTACAAGTCCTATAAATAAACTTGAGAGCATCTTAGAAGAGCTGTGCCTTCTGCCCCATGCCTTTGTTTCCAGTCTGAGAGATACCAGTTTCTTGCAGGGGGATTAGTTCATAGCCTCAACCTAAGCCATGTTAAAAATCTCCCTTTTGCTTCCAAAACTGTGACATAATGAGTAAATGGAGGAAAAAGAAAGCTGATGTTCATTTTAATTGAATTTGACTTTCAGATTCTTCTGCAGAGGCAGTTTTGTTAACCCCCTGCAATTCTTTTAGCGACCCTGTTTGAAATGTGGGGGTTGGAGTTACATGATCCTTGGGGTCCCTTCCAACCCGGGTCATTCTGTGATACTGGTAAATATAGGTAGGTGGCAGTATTGTCTAAGTGTAGTGTGTTGGAACACGAATTCAAGCCTTCATTCCTCCCAGTTGCCTGGAAATAGTGAAAAAGTAACTGCCAAAGGGCTTAGTTTGGAAAATCTGACTGGTAGAAGCTCGCTGTTAAAATGACATCCTGTGTGGAGTGCTCTGCAGCTGTGATGGCTGAGCAGAGTTGGAAATGAAGTTATTTATTAGTGATGTTTAGTGGGAATTGCTGAGCTCTAATGAGGGAGACCTAAAAGTTATGTGAGAAGAGAGTGCAGTTGCTGCTGCTGTAGATAGGCTTTGAGTTTTACTTCAGCTGTGGTTAAAAGGAAATATTTGCCTTAATCCTGGAGTACATCCTGCAAAGGACTGACAGTGTTAAGCTTTTTTGGAGTCTTAATGTGCTGTTAGTCTTGCTTTTCACTTATGTGAGCT
>VZTY01023684.1:204319-221920 GCA_013400935.1 Turnix velox | reverse complement strand
CTATGATTCTATGAAATGTAACTTCTAGACATTGTCAGGCACCCAAATACACAACTTCTTCATGTACATCTGAGGAGGCGGAAGCCTGCAGCTTCCTACATTTCATAAGACCATTGATTCAGTAGATCTGATGAATGCATGAAGCAGTGGACTTTGTGAATACCCTGTCCATGTATGTATATGTGACACCTTCAGTTTATCTAGTCTTTACCCATATGAACTGCACTTACTCCATGTTCTGCAAAGGATATGTGCATATTCTATGATTTTAATTTTTAGTTAGTGCCAATAAATGGATGTGGAGAATACCCTGAATCAATGGCAAAATTTTTAGGAAAGACAGGTGTCATAACTGTTAAAATTCAGGAAATGTGTGACAGCTCCAGCTGGCTTATTTCATCAGGATTAATACATTACCTTCATTTTCCTCAGTAAGCCATGAAATTTCATTTCAGTGATGATTAGTTACCAGATGCTGATGACATTTTTGTCTTCTTTATGGAATTTTGCACTTACTAGGGTTTCTGAAGAAAAAAGATGTGAAATATCCACTAATAATTCCTTTCTAAACATAATTTCATCTTTTTGAAATATTTTTTTAAATTGATATTTAATTCTTTTCATGGTCTCTGACAGTACCTAGTACTTTCAACAATGCTACCTTATCATGGCCAACAAGGCCCAAACTACCCCTTTGCTAAGTAATGTGGATTAAATAAATTGTAAAATAGAAGGCTGACAGAATAAATGCCCTCACCCCACAAAGCTTGATATGAAGACAGAAATTGCTGAACTTCAGTTTAGGTGTTTGGTTTTTTAGATCAGGACCAAATCTATGCAGATTAGAGATATACCAAATTATATATCAGCATACACTAAAGCCTGGAGCTAATTCCAGTGTAGAAAATCAGGGAGTAAAGTTTGGTATTTCTGTCATCCTGTGTCATTTCAAGTCTGCACCAATACTCTCTTGCTGTCTTTGTCAGAGTAAAAAAGATGCAAAGGTATAATACAGTCAGTGGGTTTCAGAAGAGTTCCATCTCCAAAATCTTCATTTCACTTCCAAGAGATGCACTTGAGAGAGGGACTTAGCCAAAAAGAGTTGAGAAATGCAAAGATTTAAATGAGATAGTACGGTTTAAAGCAGATTGGTCTGGAAGATAAACTGTGTTCCAAGGTCAAAGCCCACAGTTTCACAGAAATGGCTGAAGTAAGAACAACATGACAATATTGACTTCTTCCAATGAGCTGAATGCATGGGGATGCCTTGATGAGTGAACAGATTTTAAAAAGTATGTGGCATTTTGTGGCACTATTGTGAAAAAAATGCTGTCCATTGACTAGGTAATACTGAAGAATAAACCAGTCCCAGCAGAGTGGTGCATCCATGTTACCTGCATGCTTTTGGGCTGAGTCATAACTTCTGTAATCTGCTTACGTCCATGTGACATCAAATTCATACAATCGATCAACCTCAGCAGGAGCCAAATGCACACCAGGGGGTAGAGAGAAGGCACAGGTGAAATAGGGCTCTCCAGAGCTATATTCATCTGTAGGGAACAAATAAACAGACTTTAAGTCAAAATCTGTTAATGTTTAAATGTGGAAAGGGATCAAATATAGCGGTGAAAACCAGAAAGGGACTGAAATACTATGTTCTTGTGCCATCTCTTTGGTAGAATCACACTGCAGGCTAAAATAATCATTAAGTATCACAATACATGTTGAGGCAGCTGTGGACAAAAAAAAATTAAAGAAAACCTTAAAACCTAGGTTGCTTTTTGGAAGTAAAATATAATAATCTCCTTTTTCTTTTTTTTTTATTGTACCCACGACTGGTATAAGTGAAGGACAGAAAAACAATTTATGAAATTCTTTCTTTCTGATACTTCCAGTACCAGAAAAGAAATTCCTACCAGAGATGTCTCTGAAACAACATGATCTTGTTAATGTCATTAAAGTCCTAATTACAAGGAAGATGTCTCCCTTACTTGAAGGAAAACCCTATAGTATGATAGTGTTTACCCTTAGGTTGAACTGATTTTAAGAGTTACATGATCATAGTGCATCCTGGCAAATGTAACCTAAATATGAAGTATGAGAGAGAAAGGGTATGAGGAAACAAGAGACTTTAAATTTACTGAACAAGATTTCCATAGTACTATTTCCATAGTAATTTTTTTAATTCCAATTAGCATTGATAGGTGTGTGAGGGAGAATGCAAACTATTAGACATAAAATAAGTAATTTTTACCAATATAAATGTTAAGTAAAAGTTTTTTCTTTGTTTGTGTTTTTATTATTAACTTCTTACTATGCTCATTGCCTTCATTCAGATACATCTTGTTTTCATGTTTTTGCTATTATTGGCAGAAAAAAAAATTAATCCAAGGAAACAAAAGGCCTTACTTTCAAAATTAACATAACGTGCTTTACCAGAATATTGCAAGTAAATGTAAAATTGTTTTTAGAATGGTATATGACACATTTTGCTATAACAAAGGAAAATCTTTTTGTTTCGTCCTCCTGCCTGTAAATGGACAATGTCTAAATTCCACAATGCTCTCATTTTCTCAAGAACTTATATCCTTGAGCCTGTCAGTGTCTATACTGAGGAAAGCATGCTGCAGTCTTCATTTTCCCAGCTATTTATGCATTGTAATGGTTACTATGTAGATGTAGGAAATTTACTTGAACACATTGTTTGTAGCTGTGGGATTTTACTTTAAAAACCCTGTTAAAGAAAAAGCCCACTGAACTGGAAGAGTGACTTATCTCTTGTATATTCTCAGTCTTCTGCCTTCTAAGGCTCTAGCAACCAAAGCTGAGCATTGACTGGAGTGCAGTTGGGATCTGGGACTGGGACTCTCACCTTTGGACCTTTGGCAATTTGCTCTGGGCTTTCTAAACCGTTTGCCTCAGCTGCTTGCTGCAGACTATATAAATGGAGGTCCAAGTCAAAAGGCTCACTCTCCCTCTGAGGTGGTAGGGAAGAGGTGAAGAGGGAGGGGAAGGCACAAGGAGAAGAAAGCAGCAAGAGGGTTCAGAGCTCACCATGGGCCCTGTTCAGCTCTTGCTGCTCTCACTGCTGCTCAGTAGTGGTGTTCTCACACGTAAGTACTGTCTTTTATATTAGTACATTTTTTTGCTTTATTTATGAACCTATTAAGAAGCCAATAATGTGTATTTCAACAGCATGATGGCTTAAAGAATTAGACAGTGTAAGCATTTCAAAGATATCATCATATCAGTAGAACTGTGCAATGAGAGGAGGACCCTCAACCAAGAAAAATTCACAAGTGTCACCTGGTGTGTTTTGATCAGATTTAATGCAATCTGCAGATTATAAGGAATTAAAGTAATTTGATTTGACCTGATTGTTCTCCTGTCTTTTCAAATCCCCATGGAGATCCAGTAGTTTGAAGATACCATACAGTCTTATCACAGCTGTTGCTAACCTATTTTGCACACAATGTGGGTACAGAGAGCAGTAAAACAAAATGTGCCTGGCAGAGAACACTGACATTTGAAATATAGTTTTCTTGAAAAAGAAGTTAGGCTTTAGTAGGAGTAGAGAAAGAATTAGGACAGTAGAATTTTTTTTTTTCTAAAATGAAAAATTGCAGCCTAGATCAATATGGTGCTGTGGGTTGGGAGCTATCCTCATGTCCCAAGTGGCTTTTTAAAATATGAAACCACAGTGTTGCTGAACACTTTGGGATCCTTAAGGAGGAAAGTCAGGCTGTGGCCAATTACATAGGTCTGGTTTTATATGCAAATTCATTTTTGGTGAGCTGAAATACTGTTGTTGACCCATGTTATCTGCTTTTAAAGGATGCACTTGTTTTTAATGGTGATTATTAATGTTGTAATAGTAGCAGTAGTATTAAAATATACTTCTATAGAGTAGTCACACTCAGAATTCCCAGAATGAAAATTTGTAAAGTCTGCTGATAATATTGAGAAGAGTTCTGGCATATATGTGTGATATCCCAAAGAATGACTTAGCATCAAGTGAGAGCAGCAAATTTACTAGATTATGTATTATTTTACTTTTAATAATGTGGGATGTGCCTGAGACAGAATGGAGCAAGTGATTGTACATAACTTGGGTAGGCTTCCAATCAGTGTCCTTTTCCTCCCAAGAATGAATTTTCAATATTCAGAAAGGATTTAGTAGCAGGGAATTGTAGGATTAATTGTCAAAGCTGTCAGTTCTTAAATGCACAAAAAGTGAAATATAGCCCCTCATTCATGATGCAGTGTTTTTGTGGGCTCAGATAGACATGTTACATGGTACATTTCATCTGACTATACTTTGTGTCCATCATTTATATACTTCCTATTTCACATAGCACAGGGCTTTTGAAAATACTTGTTAATGTAGAAGGTGATCCTTCTGAGATTGAAGCAAAGTAGTTTAACTTAGTTTCTTAAAGATCCAATTCTGCAGCCTTTGATTGCCACAATATTAAAGCAATTGATGTAACTCTAGATTTGACTTTGTACCATCAATGTTAGTTATTTATATTAGTATGCCAAACTACCTCAAAAGTTGCTATGAGTTAAAAAGGTCTTGCAATTAAAAAGTAGTATTTCCATTTATATATTCCATTTGTTTTATAGCTTGTAATTCTTGGTTTTGTTCTTTACAGAAGAAGAAACACCTGAGAACGGAAGTCATGGATGTTCAAGTAAATAATTTCTTGCTTCTACTTTTATTATCTTATATTGCCGTATTAACTGAATACGTCTTTCAAAGCCTGACTTCTCCTATCCCATAAATCTCTTCCTCTGAAATAACTGAAACAGAACTGATGGCTATATTCTGAAGTCCTATTTTATATACCTAATTATCCATAAGGCTTTGTTCAAAGAATTTCAGGTTTCCTAAGATCAGAGAAGCTGAGGCTGAGTTTCTAAACTTCTGAAAAGCTCCCTTTAAGAATCTTATTTTCATTATTTTCAATTGCCAGATGTAGAAATCACTAATGTAGAATTCCCTGTTTATCAGGTGTGAAGCTTTAGCAGTGAGGTTATGTGCATTACACTTTACTGTGGACTGAATCTCAGTTCTCATTTACCCTTCACACTGAATGCTAAGCCCACGGAATCACACTTGCATATCTAACTAAATGCTTGTAGAATAAATCATCAACTCCATCAGCAAGAACAGCAATTTCTTTAAACAAGGCAAGACTCAGGAAATGCTGACTTTATGCCCTATCTTTATAATGAACTCGGACTGGCCCTGACTGCTTGGTTAGATACACAGTGTTCCACTGCAGGGTCAAAGTACCAAATTACTTGTTTTGTTCTTTGTCCCCTTTGGTTTTTCAGGGCGTTTTTCCGTTTGCGGGATGCTTTAGCACCATCTCCAGGCGACTGGGTTTATTTCAGCTGCCTGAACCAATTCTAATATTGGGTTTCATTGCCAGTTTCTTGGGTGTTTTTGATACAATGAATTATTTGGTATTTGCATTTCTAAACTTTACCTATTCCTTGCCCATTTATGTATGTTTAAAAGTGTGAAATGAACCAATAATTAGGCTTTTGGCTTTAAAGCAATGTTATACTCCAGGACAGCCAAAAGCAACAGGGATAGTGTTGAATTTTATAATAACAGTTAATTTGATGGTTAATTAGATAACCTAGTTCAATTTTGGAATGCTAATTACTGCATAATAGATAGTACTGATTGCACTAATTCAGTTTAGCAATTACATAAAAGTAATCTCAGTTCAAACAGTGTTGAAATTTTCAACAGTGATAGTCCAAGGAGGAGGTATGAGATATATAGCACTATTCTGTTCTCCTGTCTAAGTATGCAGTTCTGTGACACAAAAGGCAAGATGATATTGCCACTGGCCTCTGATATGATGAATATTTTATAAAAGAGTGAGCTACATTCATGACAGGCATGCAAAATGAAACAGATTTGATGGTAGACATGTGGGTTACTACCAAAATTGCCTCTTTTTTTTTCTATAAAATTAGATCTGGATTCTAATATGTTCAGACAGTCAGAAATATCCACAGGGGAGAAATTTAGGAAATTGCTTTTTGTTCAGCATCACAGCAAACTCAATCCCAGTGAGTGGCTCAGTCTAAAAAGAAGGAAGAGTACCTTCTCTAACATGGTCACTAACAGTAACTGCTGTAATAGAGTCACTTAAGTTGCCTGATTATTATAAATTTAGTTTAAAAATTATACCTGCATTTATAATGGGAGCAAATTGTAATTGAGAATGTTATTTGGCCTACATCATACATTCCAGACACCTAAAGCAGATCTCATGTCTCTGTATATGACACATACAAAATATTTTATTCTTTGTGTCTCCATTACCACGTTTATTTGTGCTTGTAGGATTTAATATTGCAGATAAATTGCCTCTCATAGCAGCAGAAGCAGATTAAACAAGGTGAAATTCATCCCTTTGAGGAAGCCCATTATGGTTTGGGGCTGAAAAAAAGAGAAGCACCTCTGGAAATACTTCCTCCTGATTTTTTCTTGCTCATAGCTTATTGCTTTTACCTTGTTCTGCATGCTGTTCTTGTAAATAAAGTTCACCTCCACTAAAAAAAGAGTGTATTCTAGTAAAACTTTTTGATCTAACAAGTGAATTAGAGCAGATCTTGTCTCAGGAGAGT
This sequence comes from Turnix velox, assembly GCA_013400935.1. NCBI lineage: Eukaryota > Metazoa > Chordata > Aves > Charadriiformes > Turnicidae > Turnix > Turnix velox. The sequence goes on along the minus strand of VZTY01023684.1, from coordinate 215,266 downwards.
CTGGGGACAAAAGATATAATGTAGACTAAGGTGAAATGGCACTGAAGAATGCTATTTTTGGTGTTCTCTGTTTATTTCCTTTCAGCCTCAATCACATGTGCTCCTTGCATTTGAATTATGATGGAAAAATCTGAGCTGAAGCAAATAGTTTTATAACCAATTTGAAAACTACCATTTGATTGAATTAATTTAGAGGCAGTATCAATTTTTTAAGAGTTACACATCTTAGATTTTCCCCTGGTTTTGTCATTACTTTAGTGGGATTTGAAGGACAGGTGAAGTCCTATTGTCAGTTCTCATCAGAGAGAGGACTGTCTTGTACTTCAGAAAGTATCCAGCCAACACGAAGGCATTGCTTCTTTATCTGTAAAACAAAACAGTGAGAAGGTCTTCATGTTTCCTTTGTCTTTGCCATTCATTTTACTTACACACTAGACATGCATTGTAAGTACTGTCCTATTCCACTCTACTGAAATCATAAAAGTGCTTTTTTTTTTTTCTCAATCACAGAAGATGCAACCAGATTTAAACACCTCAGAAAATATGTTTATTCATATGAAGCAGAAACATCAAATGGGATCACAGGAACAGCAGATTCTCGAAGTGGTTCCAAGATCACTTGCAAGGTATGGAGACAGGAGTAAATTCAATCGATTGGGATTGTGTAGTGAATGATGTGGGACCTGGCAGTTGAGGAGCATCTTACAATGTCTTGCCAAAACAAACCATTCTTTTTAAAGGTACATGAGATTCCTGAAGAATAAGCCCTTTCTGTCCTAAACAGAAGGCACTGAAATGGCTGAAGAACTTCATACCACTGTGCCAGTGCATTTCAGTCCTGATCTAGCTGTACTTTAACATGAGAGGGGAGGAAGACCAGGCAGTTTGGTTTGCCTTTGCTCCCAGTCTCATTCTGCTGATGTCCATCAAAGAGCCCTAGAAGTTGAACTAAAATAGCTCATAACAGCCAAGCCAGGATCAGGGCTGTATGAGTGAAACATCCTGTAGATGGTTAAACTACCCAATATTACTCCATCTTGCCCAAAACTTTTTCACCATTACTTTTTTTACTATTTAACTTTCTCACCATTTCTTTTCTAAAAATTGAACAACATGGTAAATAAAATAACTTTTCTCTGGGAAATTCTGGATGGCCTCTCTTTATATTAAATTATTACAGCTCCAGTAGAGAATAGAAGACATCCCATTATACTGTTTCTGGTTCATTAAATTTCTGATTACTTGGGGTTTGATACTGAAAAGCACTAATTAATGTTTTTCATGTGTAATATTAGTAATGCTCTACAATAGAATTAATACCATTTAAAATAAAAAATATAAAATAACTTTTATTTACCGTGCACTATTCTGACAGAGTCTTAGACATTGATCAGCTTTAATGATTTGAGTTTTCATACAGTTGATTTGAGTTTTCATACAGTTCTTCTAGTGCTATAAATTTTCAGACCCTAAATTGCTTCTTTACCATGTATGTAGTATATTCCATGCCAGTAACCAAGCAAATACTTGCTTTTATATCTTCTCCTTTGTTCCCTTATGCAATTTAGTCAATAGTGGGGTTGTTCTGCCACTTTACAAACCCCAAGGAATACCATATTTTCAAAACTGCAACCAGAAACTTGATCATGAAAAAAATGTTAAACACATAATTTTTTTTTTCTTTTTCAGGTTGAACTGGAGGTACCACAGCTCTGCAGCTTCATCCTGAAGACAATGCATTGCTCCCTGAGGGAGACTTCTGGTGTTGACATGGAAGGGAGAACCGTGTTGAAAAAATCAAACACCTCTGAGGACTTTGCAAATGCCATGTCCAAGTAAGCAATATCAATTATCATCATTACTTGTGGCCTTTACATGGAACAGGCTCTAGTGTTTTCCTGTGTTTTTCCAGGCATAGAACACTTTTCATGGTAACATGGTAGACTTATGAGGTCTCCCTCATAACTCCCTGATAGAATTTAGGGTTAACTTGTAACGGTTTGCAATTGCTAGTAGGGTACGGGTTTTCTATACACAATTTTCACCCAGTATGTCTTTGTCATTTATACCATCTACATCAGGAAACTGATGGTAGTTCCAAAAAAAGATTACTGCAAGTGGAATGTTCCTTCTTGTAAGCAAGTTCTCAGATAGCTATCTGCAGCCATTTTAAGATAATTTTTCTTTGCTGACATAGTACTAAGACTGTGCAATAGACAGGCATTTGAGACTGAAGTCCAGGTTTCCTATCATGATCTCTAGTGACCTATCCAACTTATCTTTTGAGTGCTTATCAGCTTTGGTAACTTTTTGCTACTACTCCCTCTACCCAGTGCTTGTCAGCACATTTTAGTCATGCGCCTTCATGCTTATTCCAGTGCCTCAGTATCCACTCCATCTTGTTTCACCAGCCATGGATCTCAAATCATCCTGAGACAGTGTTAAATCATGTTTTTCAGAAAACAAACATGTTTTTATTTAAAGATTTCAAGTAGGAGGGAATCCTTCCCACAATTTTGTATTCTATTGCAGTAGTTAATAATTACCTCATTTTCTACTTTTCTCCTCTGAATTTGTGCAATTGCCACTTCCAGCCATTGCCTGTCCTCAGATGACGTAGTCTGCTTACACCAGAACATCCTTGACTAAAATTTTTCTGCTTTAACAGTAATACTCTGCATTAGGAACCACTGTGAGTAGTAAATAAAAGTAGATCAAGATAAACACAATGCTTAAGGTATAGCCTACAGTTTATTGATAACATATTTTTCCTTATGTGGCTTTTACATGAACTCATACTAATGCTGGGGTATTTTTTGAACAGAAATGAGCTAAAATTCAGCATTCAGGATGGAACAAAGGTCACACTGTACCCAAAGAAGGATGAACCTCTGAATGTACTAAATCTCAAGAGAGGGATCATCTCAGCTCTACTGGTGCCAACAGAAACAGCAGAAAACATTAAAACAATTTCCATGGTAGGTATTTTGAGAATCATTCAACTTTCTTCCTTAACGAATGAAAGAAATTTCACCTAGTTGAGTTTCTACTGAACACAATTTTCCAAAGACCTGAGAGATGAGAGAGGATGCCTTTCGCCTAGATCATACACATCAACAAAGACACTGACTTATTTCTTCTTTCCAGGATACTGTGTATGGAAAGTGTGACAGTGAAGTTGAATTCAAATCTAGAAAAGGGAATGCTGCAGAAGATATTTCAATTAACAGAGACCTGAAAGCCTGTGACAAGTTCAGTCCCATCAGAGATTATGTCAGTCCTATTGCCATTGTAAAGGGACTGGTAAGTATACCATTAAAAATCCTATGATAGAACATTCTTCAATAAATCACTTAAGCAACTACAAGTACTTTTTTGTATATATCTTTGCAAAGCTTAAATGGGTTTTTGGCACCCTTGTGTTACATCAGACAGTGGATTTTTTGGCACTCAGTAGAGAAACTCAGATGAAGAGAAAGAGCATAATTACTTTCTTTCATAGTCTTGTCATGAGTTTTTGAAGGAGACCTTTTCATAGATGGCATTGGTACTATTGATTTCCTATAAGATCACATGCAAATCTTTAATTTAATGTGTCAAAATTTTCAACATTCATGTAAAAAACCCACCAAAACTCTGATAAGTATGTGATGTGCAGGAAAAGAGATTTCTAAGTGGCACAGAGTAAATGGCTTGACATGCTAGTGAAGCCACTTGTGAATCCACAGTGATTAAGTGCAGTTGTTTGCATGAATATTGGCAGTTTTCTTCCTGGTTTCTGTACTTTTGAGAGCTTTTCCTCTAAAAAAAAAAAAAATTAAGATTTCATATGATGTTAGAAAAGCACATTTTATAATTTCAATTCTATTGCTTGTAGAAATCTTAAAAAAACATGTATTAATAAGAGTTAAATTAAAAGAGCATCAGCTGTTATGAGGAGCCTGAACTACACTGAGAATTAAAAACTGTTTTCTACAAAGGAGTCCTTTGAGGGGTCCTTAATGCTAAGCCAAACACCTCAGTAAGGCCTGAGAGAAAATTTCAGTGGGATTTTTTGCCCGTGAAGAGACTTAAAAGTAAATATTGATGCTGGCACAATTTTTTCTTTGTGTAAGAATGTTTCTAGTTATGGACCATTTTCCCAATAATGCTGTAACTGTTAATGTTACAGGGAAACCATGGCAGCCTTTAAAACTATGCTTATTTCCTATACTCTTCAGTAAAATGACTGCCAAACTATGTATTTTACAGAATATCCCATTATCCACCCTTCTGAGAAGCACTCAATTCTGTCATTACAACATTGATGCAAAGAAAAGGCACATAAGAGATGTTGTTTGCAGTGAAAAACACCTGTTTCTGCCTTCCTCTTACAAGTAAGTTGCTTGCTATTTGTCCCATTCTTTGTAAATATTAATTTTGAGTGGTGACATGTCACACTCTTTCCAGATTTCATCCCTAAAAACCCATTTTGTTCTCTAGGAGGCAGAAAGCAGGGCAAAATGTCCCAAAGGTACTTGAACTGAACTAAAACATGAAACTTTTCTTTGTTTGCCAGGAATCGCTATGGTGTGATGACAGAGGTCAACCAGACACTGAGGCTGGAAGATACCCCAAAGATCAATAACAGAAATTTTGATGGAGGTAAAGCTAAAATTCTCAATAATAAGGCACAAAATACAGTTACTGGGCAACAGGGTTTTTTTAAACAGCTAATTCATTGATGATGCAGTGGGTGGGACCAAAACTATTAGTGATTTTTACTGGAATTTGATCAGTTTAGTTAAGAAAAAGTTTGGGGTATAAAATGGAAAAACCTGAAGGTGTAAAATAACTTTTTAATTTCAAATAGTTTTTGTATTTTCATTTAAGTTTTTAAACTCTTCTTTGCAATTAAAAAAATATAATTTAGTTGTAAAGGAGTTTTAGTCCTATTGGGAATTAGTTTCATGATCTCTTTTTAGCTAATTATAATTTCTTATTCAACTTTTAGCTTCAGCTGCCAAATATACCAAGTCCATGATTTCTATACATTTGGTTCTGAAACACTCTACCATGAGATGAAGTTGTTATTCCTAATCATAAGATAGTTCTCCTAAGATATATTCCTTAAAAGTAAAAAATTGTGCTAATATAAAAGGAATCCTGATAAAAATGTAAAAAAAGCATTTTGAAAATAGGTGTTATTATGAATCTTGGGAAAATTATATTTAAGTGCCATAATTTCATGTATTTTATTAGAAACTCTTCACCTGCTAAATGTCAAAAATTCTCATATTAAACCATCTACATACTTTATGTTCATACTAGATGTATGACAGAAGGTAGAAATTAACATAATGCCTTGATAGTAACATAAAGAATGTCAATTTCTTTAAATCAGTTGATGAACTGGAAGAGAAAGGACTTGCACTGGAAAGTACAGATGCCAAACTTCCTAGGCAGGAGGATGCTGTTCTGAAAAACCTTCAGGAACTGCAGAAACTTGCAGCCTCCCAGCAGAACCAGCAGAGAGCAAGACTCTTTTACAGATTTGTTTCTGGACTTAGAAGTTTGCATAACAACACTCTTGGCTCTCTTGTGCCCAAGATGATGGAAATTTCAAGGTATGTTGCAAGAGTTTATTGTGCAAGGACATCATGTCAATGATGCTCCCCATTCTAAAGCTGATTATTTGCTGCACATTGTTTTAAATTAAAGGTTAAATAGAGGTTAAGTGTATCCTTCAGAAAAATGTCATCAGAATTATCCTTTCAGTTCCATCACAGTTCAGGCCCTGACTCAGTGTGGAACTCCAGAGTGCTACGGTGCAGTCCTTCAAATACTGCGAACTGGAAATGTGAATCCCCTTGTGCTAGACCTGGTCACATACACCCTGGGACTGTTGCCTTCTCCAACACCAGAAAGAATACGGGAAATCCTAAACATGGCCCAGTATCACCCCTGCAGAGCTTCTTTTTATGGCTTGAGTCACGCTGTTACAAAGTAAGTGATGCTACTATGTAATCGTGTAAAATAACCTCAAGAAAACATGACAGTGTTTAGAATGAAAACTAAAAGCAGTCACTTTTTGAGAATGTTTTTGTTAATCTTGTGAATTTTCTCTTAATTAATAATTAAAAAACCAGACATTTTCCATTTTCTCCTTTTTTCTTTCTAACACGTTTTTTGGTTTAGGTTCTATAATGAGAAGATGGTTGTGACAGAGGAAATAACAGATGTTGCAGACTTCATGGTTTCACTGCTTGGCACTGATTGCTCTGGGGACGAAGAACTCACTTACCTCACACTCAGGGTATCTTTATTTTCTCCTTTCTTTGTGTACCACACATATCACTTAACATCTATTGCTGGAGAATGAATGCTAAACATTCTTCTGTGTTTTCATCACTGTCTGACAGGCTATAGGAAACATGGGTGCAGTAATGGAGAAAGCTAAACCCAACCTGAAATCTTTTCTGAAGACATGCATCAGAAGTGAAGCTGCAACTCTTTCTGTTCAGAAAGCAGCCATCCAGGCCTTCAGGAAAATGACCATTACTGATGAGGTAAGTTGAGCCACAAGAACCACCATAAATTGTCTTCAGTTCACCTTGACTGTTCACAGAAGCTACTAAATATGCAAAAATATGCCCATATTTCACAGCTTTGCTATATCCCTTTTAGCTGTTTCCAGTTTCTTTAGTATTCCTTTAGTTAGCTTGATTTATATGCTGAGAAGTTCTTCAGCTATCTGACATAGTGGGTAATGCTTCTTTGCAGTTTAGTTACTCTCTATTAACAGCCTCTGCTTAAATTGGAAGTTTGAATCTGTCCCTCTTAGTGTCTGAAATGGAGATTTGCTTAGATAAAGGTGATTTAAACTGCCTGATTATCACAGATCTAAAGGGATTTGACTAACAAAACCACAAGTTTTTATTTTATACTGGCATGTTCTAGTTATTAGCAGTTCTAGTTAGATTTATATTTACATTGCAGTGACATAAAGCACCTCCTACATATTTGGTGTCATTCTACAGACCACTTCAGCTTAGTACAGAGAAACATTTTCAGTATCTGCAAGTCTCTAATCTAAGAGACATGCTTTTATTTCCAGACAAGGCTTAAAAAGTCTGGAAGCCTCGAAATACAGGGAGCTCACAGCCTCAGCTTCAGTTTAATTTGATGCATTTATTATTTTCATTATTATCTATTTTCAATCTATGATTAATTTTCCTGCAGCGGAAGATTTTTATCCCCTTCTTTTCTATTTGGGTTTTTTTTCCCCTAAATTTGAGATTTTTGTCTGCAAACCAAAACACTTCTGATTCCCAACAACCAGAACTCAGTATTCTAAACAAAAAAGTAACCTGTCTGATACAGGATAAGAAAATCAGTTTTAATAAAACCATAATTTCTCTGGCATTTTTCATCAAAAGAAACATTTTAGCTTTAATAAAACATTTTTTGTCACTTATAGGAATATTGTAGAAATAGTTACACAGCTCTTAAAGAGTTACATCCCAGAAATTATTTCACCCTATATATTCCCTAAAGAGTTTAGAAGTATCATCTGCTATGCAGTTCATCAATGCAAACCTTTCTCTAATCATACAGGATTGCTCAGCACTTCTGAAAGTTTTCCAAGATGGGGATGCAGCTACAGAGAAACGTTTAGCAGCATATCTCATAGTGATGAAAAATCCTTCCCCAAGTGATCTCACCAAGATTTCGAGATCCCTCACCAAGGAGAAGAACGAGCAAGTGAAAAGCTTTATTGCCTCACACATTGCAAACATCCTAGACTCTGAAGAAGTAGGCATTGAAGAGTAAGTAAAACTTTGTATTATACTGGTCTTGGGGGAAGAAAAAGTTCTGAGCACAATTGCAGTGGCAGTTGTTCAGCAGTGCGTTTTCTGCTTGTTCTTTGCTTTTCTTGTATGTTTTCTTTGTACGAGCAAAGAACATCAGATAAGTAAATCTACAGCTTTGACAGAACACAGAAAGTTTATAGTCTTTCCATTAAATCTTATTTTTTAATATTAATATGTGCAGAGATCTAGCCATTTGTATTCACTTCAGCTTAAGAGCATCTACAAGTATCATAAGAAATACCTCAGCTAAGACTAAATGTATTTCTGGGATTTATGCTAATCACATTTGTGTTGCTGTCCTCTTTCCTAGCCTAAAAAGACGAGTTGAAGAGGCTCTGAAAGGAAGCCAGGTTCCAACAGCCAAAGATTTCAGAAAATTCTCACAAAATTATCAGTTTTCCAAAAGGGTTTCTGTACCTGGAGTTGATCCCATCTCCGCAAAAGTAGAGGGAAATGTGATATTTGATCCAAGCAGCTACATTCCCAAAGAGACGATGCTAAAAACCACCCTGAATGTGTATGGATTTGGCCCAAGTGATATCTTTGAGGTACAATTATCAAGAACTTTGGCTAGCATTGAGCTGTTTTCTTTCTCGTTTCTGTTTGCTTGTAACAGCTTCCTTTGACTGATGTATTGTTTTTACAAGCTTTGGGAGAAATCTAAAGATCGCTGTACTTACAAGGAGACTTTGATTTGATCTCAATGGGCTTAGAGCAAGCCATCCATTATGTGATGTCACTTGCCACTGACTGGAGGGATAACCCTGTTGGAGCTATGAAAGGCCTCAGCAAGGGTAAAATGAACCCATCTGTAACAAATTGACTTCATACTAATGAATCATTACTGGCACACTGAAGTGGTCATAGTAGATTTGAAGCAAGATACGGGCAATGTGTAGGTTTTTTGTTGTACCTCACCACAGAGATAAAACTAATTGTGATACTTGCAGGATATGTTTTCAGTGCATTGTTTGTTCCCCAGGAAGTCTTGTTTGTTGCAAAACTCCAAAGAAGTGGGGAAATTGACTCATTTATTGCATTGTCCTGTTCATTTCAGCTTGGCTTGGATGGCAAGGGATTTGAACCAACACTGGAAGCATTGTTTGGAGAGAAGGGGTTTTTCCCAGACACTGCAAGCAAGGCCTTGTACTGGGTTGATGGCAGAGTGCCAGAGCAGATTTCTAAGGTGCTTTTTGACTACTTTGGTTACTCTCAGGATGACAAGAAGGATCAGGTACAGACTGAAAACATTCTCCTCCTAGCATGGCATTTCTATCTTTGCACAATAATTACAGTAATTTATTGTATATAAGCCTTCTCCTATTCCAATAACCTAAACCAGAAATCCATAATGCTAATTTAGCATTTCTTTCTCTTAATTGTAAATGGGAGAGGCCTTTTAAGCTATATGATCTCAATGATTTCTTATAAGTCTGTTTTAATACTTTCTGACTGAATTTTCAGGATCTCGTGAAAGGAATAATGCTTAACCTGGAAAAACTGATAAAAGAATTGAGCAGCAAGGAAGCTCCTGAAGGAAAAGCGTATCTAAGAATCCTGGGAGAAGAACTTGGGTACTTGAAACTCAATGATTTCAAATTGCTGGGAAGCATGATGTTAAAGAGCATTAAAATTCTTCAGACTGTTCCAGAAATGGTATGTTTCTGATGCACCAGTGGAAATCATTAATTTCAGTGTTTAGTACAAGATTCAGGTTGTATTTATTTATCATGTAAAGAATCATAGAATCATAGAATAATTCGGGTTGGAAGGTACCTTAAAGATCATCAAGTTCCAACTCCCCTGCCATAGGCAGGGACACCTCCACCTAGATCAGGATGCTCAGTGCCTTGTCCAGCCTCCAGAGAGGGGGCATCCACAACCTCTATGGGCAACCTGTTTCAGTGTTTTTATTTGATACCAGCATGAAAATAGAATTCTTTAAAACAAAATATATAGATTACTCTGGAGGGAATATTCAGATCTTATTATACGACTGAGATATCTACAAGAATGATGCACAAAATCTTAATGCTGGGGACAATATTACTAAATTTATTTTCACATTAGGCAATAATTCATCATGTTTTAAAAAAATAAAAATTTAGTACAGTTCTGGAATAGTTTGTAAAAATTCTTCATTCTCTGAAGTGGAAAAAACTGCTTTGGCATTGACTTTGGGGAAGACAGAATGTTACATGTTATCCAGACAACTTTACCTTATATGTGAATGTCAAGGTTGAGATGATCTGTGTGTTTAAACATAGGTGATAAAATGTAGCATTTCTTTGAAGCTAAGATTTTGATAAACAATCTTTAGTACAATTTTTGAAGCAAAGAATATGTAGAAAATAGTTTCTGTTCTCCATATTAATTTCATATTTGGATTACATGGTTGACATCACTCAATTTATTGAAATTTCAGAATGGCTGTATTCCAAAGTAGATTTCTCAGTGTTCATGTTTGATTCACAGATTGCACAAGCCATATCAAAAGGTGTTGACAAGGATTTATTCATCCACTACATGTTCATGGACAATGAGTTTGAGCTTCCAACTGGAGCAGGTTTGCAGCTGAAGTTTGCCTTGTCTGGAATAGCAACACCTGGGGCCAAGGTAGCTGTGAAGCTTCATCAAAAAAGTGTAAGCATCAAACCAGCTTTCTTTATTTTGTCTCCTCCCAATAAATTACAGTCTCATTAAGGGATAAAACTGAAACAGAAGAATTTTTTAAGATGAAAACCTAATTTTGAAATTTAAAAAACAATTACTTACTAAAAGTATCCATTATTTTTGTGTATTGTATTTACATTGAAGTTAGAAGTAATACATATAATACATTAGGTGAGAGACAAAATTTATTAAAGTATTTTAATCACTCCTGCAAAAATTATCCTTTTAATCTGTTTATTTCTTAGTGCTCTGAAATGAAAGTAGTACATAAGCTACAGCATATGAATTTGCTGTTTAAACCAAACAGTTAAAAAAAATACTAGATGTATCATATTCAAAGTGCAAATTTTTATTTTCAATTAAAAGAGACTTCAAAAATTGAGTTAAATTATCTGAAAGGAAGCATTTAAAAAAAGTGAAA
>VZTY01023684.1:82039-204294 GCA_013400935.1 Turnix velox | reverse complement strand
AAAAAGTGAAAATTAAATTTATGTATCCATTATTTTTAAAGTACTTTTTAAAAATTAAATTTATATTTTATGCTAATTTCTCAATAGTTTCAGATTACCTAGCTTTTAACTTTCCATGATATACACTATTTAAGTAAAATTTTTAAAAAATCTTTAATTTTAGTACTATTTGCCTTTTAGCTAACTTCAGAATTTTCTCCAGGATTTTGCTTTCTGGCCCTTTCTGTAATGACAAAACCAAAGGCTTGAAAATAAGCTGTTTTCTGTTTAGCGAAATTCAAATCTTGGATTAATTCTTTTTTTGTCAAATAGTTTACTCATTGTTTTTGAAAGTTTGGTATTTTAACAATGGAAAACTCTCTTTCAGATTTAGAAATACATGCAAGTAAAATCTTTCTGAAGCATAAATACTACTTTTACATTAAAGTAGATAAGGTTCCTTGTTGTTATATTCTTGGTGTATTTGCTGCATCACAGTTACCACTTATACAGTCCTTCTGATAGGAATTAGATTTTTTTAATAGCAAAATCCACTATATAAAACCTACTTCTAGATAATCAAGAATATTGCAGCTGTTTTATAAAAATAGGAATAAAAATAGGGGAAATAAATGCACTGTTTTGTTTTTATTAAATAGATGCAAGCAGAACTTATTGCTAAACCTTCATTAGCAATTGAGTTTGTAACACACCTGGGAATAAACATGCCTGAATTTGCCAGAAGTGGTGTGGAGATGAATTCCAATATATTCCACGAGTCTGGAATTGAAGCCCATGTTAGTATGAAAGCTGGACAACTGAAATTTAGCATTCCTGCACCAAAGACTCCAACAAAGCTCCTCAGTGTCAGGTAATGAGAACTTTCAAGTCTGTGTTCTTCCCTGAGAGAAGCTGGAATTGAGAAACTAGGGTAGGCATGGAGAAATTTTCAGCTTAGAAAAATTCCAGATGCTGTAAAATTGAGGTGACTTCTTTTTTTAAGATAAGCAAATAGCCCAGATTAGTGCTGTCTGAGAGTCAAATCTTACTATTTAATTTTTCACTATTTACTGGAATTTTCAACAAGCCACTCAATCTTTCTATTGTATTTTCTTTCACATGAAATTATTATAATATCAATGCCTATTTTGAGATTGAACATACATTAGTTTTAGAGAGAGCAAATGGCTCAATACACAAAATTATAATTATCAGCAATATTCCTTATAATGATAATCCACTTGATCATTTAACCAACAAATATTATTTCATTAAGCTCCTATCTTAATGCATTATTTTCATTCAGAAAGTAAACTTGTTAGCAGGACAGTGTCCAAACACCTATCCTGGGAATAAATGGCTCCCATTTTTTGTTCCAGCAATACATTACATTTGGTATCTCCAGCCAAAACAGAAGAGATTCCACCTTTGTCTGAGAACCGAGAAACATGGACTTCTTGCAAACCTTTCATTGCTGGTCTAAATCTCTGCAGCAGATTATCTTACTCTAATGCCAGTGATACAGAGGCAGCACCATATTATCCCCTGACTGGAGAGTCCAGGTTAGTATTACCAGCATTAACTATTTTATTTGGTGTTAAATAACCTTAGTATGTTCTCACCTAAAGCTTAATCTTGAAAACCAAATTATCAGGATCAAGGCAGAGCTATTGAGAGCTGTATGATTTCTTCTACTTGTGGCCAGGGAAAAAAAAAAAGAGTTATTATTTACAATCATTTTTTTATTCTTTCTTTAGATTTGAAGTTGAAATGGTGTCCACAGGTGAAGTGAAGGAATACTCTGCAAATGCAAACTATAACCTGCAGAGAGAGGAAAATGATCTGATAGACACTGTAAAGTTTGCTGTCCAGGCAGAAGGTAAGAGTCTGAAAGAGAAATTTCACTTAGCTCAGCTTTTAAGTCCATCATTTAATGGGGAAAAGATCTGTAGAAATAAACCAAATAGTAAAAAAATAATTTCTAGTAAAAAACAGAATGCTATTTTCAAATTTCATTTCCGATATGCAATCTCAATGCAAGATTTTCATGATCAAAGACTAGTCATTTTATTGAAAAAATACTTAATTATTATTAAATAAATGAAAGTGTGATGAAAGTTAAATGAAAGTTGGTGAATGGAAGCAAGAAAGAGAAGTTAATGAGTTCTATATAAGCAAGAGAAAAATATAATTTATGATGAAATATGGAAGTAAAGCATAGAAATTTATTAGAACTACATAAACAGCAGTTTTTTCAAAGGGAAAATCTGTGGGATGGTAAGTTTACATAATGGAAGTAGTGATGAGATCAGTGGATCAGCCCGAAGTGGGTTTAGTAGATGAGGAGAAAAAAAAACCTGGTTAGTAATTCAGACACATCAAAAGTTGCATGAGATCTTCAAGGCAATATAATTTCCAGTTGATACTATTTATTTTCCTTTTAAGAAAAGTCCAAAAAAGATCCCATTCTTGATCTTTTACAAGATACATTATATTTTTTACAAATACATTCTATTTTCCAGGTGTGAAGCAGCATGAGGCCACACTGACCTTCAGGTTCAACAGAGACAAAAAGATTTTGACGGGTGATGTCCACATTCCAGACATTGATGTTGACTTTGGTACAAACTTCAGAATTACTGATGAATCCATTCCTGGGAAGATGGCATATACTTTTGTCTTAGACTTTAACTACAAGAAGATTCCTGAAGTTACCCTTACCAGCCAGATAAGGTAACTCAGAAAACCACTCACTCAGGCTTTTACAGATATCTTTAAGCAACATAGTTGAAAGTTTTATTGAAGATATAAGATTTGGTGAAATTTTATCCCATTTTGAAGAAATTACCTACATGGAGAGACATATAAATTTGTCATTCAAACTCTCTTCTAAAATCTTTCAAGCATTTTATTTATGATCCATCACATATACATCAAATAAATACATCTGATGCAACAATGAGCCTTTCCTACTATATGCAGATGTATAATTTGTATTACAGCTTCCTTGAGCTAATTCTTCCATGTTTGCTCACATCTGATTACAAGAGTGACATTGTACTGGTGTTATTGCAGGTGGGGTAATCCAAGACTATAAACAAGGCAAGGTTTGTTCAGAGGGGTGTCTTCATTTACTGGTTATGTTTGCCTCTTAAAAAAAAAAGTTATTACATCTCCCCATGAAGAAATCTAATGGCACTCAATAAGCAACAAACCCAAAAATAACTGAGAGCTTCCTGTAAAAATTCCCACGCTTTGCGATGAGAATATTTCCGGGAACATCTACAGGGGAGCTAACAAAAATGCTCAGCCTGCCAGGGTTTCTAAAATTGTCTGCCTCACAAGCCCATAGTGAAATGAGCTGATCACATTCTTTAATAAACCTCAATCTTCCATGGAATTCTGTGATCTTGATGGTGCCCCAGGGAGTCTTTGTCTTTGCTGTTCATGCAGAATTGCCTCTGATATCAGTGGGAGCTTTTGGACAGATGTCAGGGACCTCAATTCCCTTTCATTTGCACTAACATAATATTAGACATTTGGTCAAGTCAACAAAGTTACAGAGATATAAAACAAATGCAAATAGAGGAAAATGAAGCCCAGTGGCCTAATACATTTCATCAAGTGTTCTGTCTATATGCAATTTGTGGCCACAGTCTGTATCCTTTAGTAGTGAATTCAGCTTGAGTAAGGAGGTCAGAATTTGGTTGAGGTCCTTTACCAGGGCAGGTATTTCCATAAATTTCAGTATTACGGAATTATTATTGTGTTTATCTGCACAGTAGCAATGTAATAATTTACTGTAGATTTCCCAAAGTAACTAGCAGAAGCTGAATACATTCATTGAATTGTAACAAGTTTGATTCAAACTTGGTTTTGATTCTTTTTTTTTTTTTTTTTAATAACACCTAATAAATCTTTACTATAGATTTAGACACTGAAATTGCTCCTGAAACAGACGTGAAAAAACATAGTGAAATGTCCTATTGTCACATTTATATTTTGCTTTCACAGATACGCTGGACTGGAAGAAACAATGTTGAGAGGCACCATTTCTGTTCCTCGCCTGCAAACTGAACTCAGTACTGAAGCCCTGCTTAACTATTCACCAGCCAAAGCTTATGTTCAGATGAGCTCAGCTGCAACAGTTCATGGAAACTCAGTTTCAGAACGAGTTCTTCTCACCTATGGTATGGACAAACTCATGATCCACATGTATTTAAACATCTCTTTACATTAGTTTATAGCATATCCCTACAAAGAGTAATGATATTAACTAATTTTATCCTTTTCTTTTATATTGATGATTTTTTCAGACTCTGAGAAAGTTGAGCTCGAGTGGAATTCAGGCGCCAGTGCAGCTGTGAAGAAAATGTCTTCTCACTTCCCAGCAGACTTTTCAGACTACCCAAAAGCTTTAGAGAAGCATGCCAATGACATGCTGGACCGGAAGGTGGCCCATACAGATATGACACTGAGACATATTGTGTCACAGTTTATAGTGGTATGTTTCAACTTGATATTGCAGCTTGACCTCAGTGCTTCTTGTCTTCCCCAGAGAAGTTAAAATGGGAACTACTTGTGAAAACTACTTGAGTAAGATAGAATCATAGCATAGTTTGGGTTGGAAAGGACCTTAAAGATCATCGAGTTCCAACCCCCCTGCGATAGGCAGATGTATATTTCCAATTGTAATTGAGCCAGTTACTTTATCAGATGCCCAGGGCTCATTGATAGTTAACAATGACTTTCAGGTAACTCACTCAGAAATTTTAAAACTTTTTATTTACTTTGAAAAACTTGTCTCTTCTTTGCAGGCAACCAACACCTGGCTACAAAAGGCATCAAAAGATGTCCCCTATGCCCAGACTTTGCAAGACAAACTGAGTGGACTGCAGGAACTCAGCATTCAGAAAATTAACCTGCCTGTCATCACCATCCCTGAGGAACTTTTCCTGAAAAGGTAGGAAGGAGCACCATGATAGTCACATAGGAAACTGGAAACAGATATTTGTATTTTTGTGTTATTTTGTCTTACTTTGTTTTATAAAACAGCATGGTATTACTGTAAAGATCAGCCTGGAGAAGAGGGTTGTTCAGCCTGGAGAAGAGAAGGCTCAGGGGAGACCTTATAGTAACTTAACAGTACCTGAGGGGGTCCTACAGAAAGGCAGGGGGAGGACTTTTTAACATAATATCAGATGGGAGGACCAGAAGCAACGGATGTAATTTGGAAGGGGGTAGATTTAGACTTGTAAAGAAATTCTTTACAGTGAGGGTGGTGAAACACTGGAAGAGGTTGCCAAGAGAGGTTGTGGATGCCCCCTCTCTGGAGGTGTTTAAGGCCAGGCTGGACAAGGCACTGAGCAGCCTGGTCTAGTGGGAGGTGTCCCTGCCTATGGCAGGGGGGTTGGAACTCGATGATCTTTAATGTCCCTTCCAATCCAAACTATTCTATGATTCTATGATAAAATGGGAATCATATCAAAGAATGAAATTACATGGAGGAAATAATGCATATCTCTAATACAGATTTGAGTCAGCAGTCACTCCTGCAGTATATGAATATAGGCTGAAGTGTTATGTAATAGTGACAACAAAAAGACAGTCTTGAACAATCTTTAAGCTGCTTAACTAATGAAGGCTGATTTCCCATGCATTTGTGTCCTGTGTCTCCATAAGCCTTTACTCTTTGACCATAATCCTAATATCCCTACTTTTTCCTGGGCAATTCTAATGGACAGTCTTTCCCTATACATACTGTTTGGCCTCTACCAAAATAGTATCCTGAACTCTTACTGTGTCTGTTTCCATCCGTCAGTTGCTCAGAGGATGCTTGTACTAGTTTGGGCCCATCTCCTCTACCTAATACAGGATTTCATATAAATTGCATAAATGTAGTTACTCTTCAGGCTTTTACTTTTCTGTAGAATGAGAGAAACCACCCAATACGTTAGAAATTTCTAAAAAGTAGGGTTTGACAAACAAAAAAGAGACTGGAAGACGGATAAGCAGTATATTTCTTCTGTTTTTAGGAAATTAAACTATAAATCAACCAGATCAGGTCTAGGTTTTTGAAATGTTCAGGAAACTGCCAGGATTTGCTCTCATCACAATTCTTAGCACATATTGCTCTTGACAGTTAGTGTTCAGATCACAGTGCCTCTCTACCTGTGCATACAGACTCAAGGAACACTGCTGCTTGATGGCATCTTCAAAATACACCCACAGCTACCACTGCAATGAATAGAAACATGTCTGTGTCATTTTCCTATGAGCTAGGGAAAAAGTGATGGCTGAAATGAATGTAAAGGACAACAGAAGCTAATGTCAGAATGGATTACAAAAGCACATGTAGAAAAGTCCTGCATTTTATCTCTCTTAGCACTGTTCTTCTCTGTACTATCTTTCCCTGTGGTAATATCAAGCTCTACTGCTTCCATTGTGTCCCTAAGCTAAGTATAAGCCAGGAAAAAAACCCCAGATTTTCTCCTATATTCTTATCAGCAATGCACATTATCATGATAATAGGAATTTCTGCTACTCTGTGATGTTGCTTTTAATACCTTTTGAGGTAAAGGAACAAAGTTCAAAAATATTCCCCTAATCTCCATCTGAAGATGTAGCTCTAACTGTAAGAAAGAAGATTTTGTAATACAAAAGGCCAGTGAGGCAAATGAAAACATCTTTGCCAGTTTATTGTTCATGTACAAATTAAGGCCAAATTTCTTTCCTGTTTTGCCTTTTTGTAAATACACATTTTAACCACAAGTGTTTCAGTTTTTACAGTCCTAGCTCCTGATCAAATGGCTGGATTTTTATTAATCCTTGTTCACAATAAAATAAATGCTAAATATTTGAATGAAACTTCAGAAATGCTTATTATCAGGAAAGGAGAAATGCTTTATCATTTAAGTTCTTAGGGCTTCTAATGCTAACTAGACTTTTCATAACTTTTTAAAAGAATACATAGCTTTTTAAAGAATATAATGGTCTTTTTTTAGTACTCATCAGGTTACATTGCACAAGTGTGGTAGGCTTTTTGGAAGATATTTTTTTCTAAATGTCAGCTATTTTCATTCAGTTTCCCTCTTTTTGAAGAGCATTTTCATGCTAATACATCTTTAATGAATGTTAATAACGCAGATTTGGATTCTCAGAGCAGAAAATCAAATGCTAGATTCATAGAAATAGTGTACTTAACCCCTGAAATGGCTTTCTGCACTTAGGAGTTGAAGTTAGTTCAGCTCTGAACAAAGAATCAGGAAGCTTGGAGTTCTAATGCAAGGTTTTATAAAAAGAATATGTTTCTGGACTACATGAGCTATAAGTCTCCTTGACTATAAAATAAGGGGGAAAAAATTAACAGAATTGATTGATATCAAAACTGCTTTCAGTAAATTCTTAAATAGTGTTACTTAAATTCAGTAAATTGATTAAAGAGTGCTTTAAAAATGCTGATAATAGAAAATCATCACATTTCTGCCTGTAGCTAAACTTGAGACATTGATATAAGCACGTGAATGAGCACATTATTTTGAGCTCATAATAATCATAGAATCTCTTTTATTTTCTAGCAAAGGCCGGATAAAATACATCTTAAATAAAAACAGTTTCCTGCTCAATATCCCACTCCCATTTGGTGGAAGATTATACCAGGACTTAAAGGTGCCACTGAGCATTAAGACACCTCCTCTGGTAATGGAGACAATGGGAATAGGTGTGCCAGCTCTGGAATACAGAATCCCAGCATTTACTATTCCAGAATCCTACCCTCTTCGTGTGCCTTTGCTTGGGACATTAGAGCTCTCTGCTAATGTGTACAGCAACTATTACAACTGGTCAGCAGCATACACTTTGGCAAACAGCACCACAGAGAAAGCATCCAGCGTAAGGACTTCTTATACCACGAGTGCTGATTCAGTCTTTGAGCTGCTTTCCTACAGTGTGAAAGGTAAGAATGTGTGCTAACACTGCAGTGCTGGCAGAGCTATTTTAATGACTTTATTTTCCATGTATCGGGTACAGCACATTCATTTTCCTGTCGCTTATTTAAAGAACGCAGTTGTATAATCTCAACTAATTTGCTCCATGTTTTTAAAGATATTATGTGAGTCTTTTTTATTCAGGCGCCGAAGGTGAAGTCTGTTTAACTCAATAAAGACTTCTAAGGTTCATAACTTCCTAGATATTTCCTACTGAAGAAAAAGTCCTTCAAAACTGAAGGCATGATTCTATGAATATTTGTGTATTTGATATGTCAAGTGTTTTAAAAATCAGTTATAATTATATGTAGGCATGCTCACAGCTTATTTGTTGCTCTGTTTTTATGTATTTCTATAGATGTATGGTTTTTAAATTATTTATATATGTCCAGATACTGCATAACTACATAGAAACTATCCCAGATTAATACTGAATAAGTCTGAAGACTGGTATTTTTAGTGTAATTAGTCTAAAATTGCAGTTTGTGTTATCAAATTTCAAAAAGGTTAGCTAGTTTTGATCTTTTCTAAACTACTCACCATAAATCAAGCCTAATAGATAAATTGCTAAAAACCAGGAATGTTGCATTTTTGAGAGTCCATCTTAATTCAAGTTAAAAAATGACATAGCATTGTGTCACTTCAATATACATATTTAGTAGATTTAGTTTATTCAGAGTTCAAAACCCTACCCCAAATATCAAAATAATGTCAGTTTTTACATGACTTACCAAAGCAATTTGTCTTTTTAAGCAAAATGTCATAACAGTTCAAGCAGTAACATAAAAACTTAGTGGCATTAGAGAAAGTTGAAAAGAAGAAAAGGTATAAATTACACCATTAACCTTTGTCTTCTTTTTCCTGTTTCAGGTTCTGGGGAAGCATCATACAGTAGAAATGGATTCACCGGTGCATTTGAAAACCACCTGAAGCACAGACTCTTAACATCAGTTTTTAAGATGGCCAGAACAAAGACTTATGAACCTAGCCCAGTTGCAAACTACACTGTATCACTGATGGCATCCAGCACTCTGGGACCTCAGCTTTCATTTTCTGGTGACATTGTTTCAGAAAAGGCAAATAATATGAATATCAATAATGTCAAGATGGAAGGGCAGCTGGAAGTGGCTTCTGTCTTTGCAAGAACCCTTTACACTCTGTCGAGCTCATACAATGAAAAGAGACAGGTTTTGGAAGGAAAATCAAACCTGAAGTTGGATTCTTCTTATCTTCAGGCAACCAACCAGATATCTGGCAGATATACCGATGATGTGTTTTCCATTACTTCCATTTCTGATGTGCAGAACGGCCTGTTAAAGAACACAGCTTCGCTGAAGTATGAAAACAGTCAGCTGAAGATGACATCTGAAACAAACGGGAGGTATCGAAACACTGCAGCTGTCAATAAGCTTGAATTAATTTTATCACAGAAGATGGCAGCACTTCGATCTGAGTACCAAGCCTCTTACAAGCAGACCCAGTACTATGCCTTGTATGCAGGCTCTCTCAATTCCCAGGACCTGGTTTTCAACACTGATATCTCCATTTCAGACCAGAAGAATCGAGCTGCACATAAGTCATCCCTCAATGTGAATCAGTACGGTCTGGCCACCAGTGCCACCACCAATGTGCAGTTTAGCCCCCTGACAATGCAGAGTGAGATGAATGCCAAACTTGATACTGCAGGAGGCTCCATGTCTCTCTCCTCTTCTGGCCTCTACGGTAAAAGCAACGCGAAATTCAATGTAGGTGGAAGAGTGAGCCTGGCAGAAATAACCCTGGGAAGTGAGTATCAGAGCACCATTCTGGGTATGGATAACAAACACATTTTGAACCTCAGAGTTAACAGGGAAGGACTTAAATTTTCAAATAATTTGCAAGGATCTTTCAAGGAGTATAAGCTGGAGTACACAAATGACTTGAATATTCCTGGCTTGTCCTTAACATACACTACAAAGTTAGACAACAGCTTCAGCTTTGACAAGTTCCACAAGCATGTTTTTGACCTCCAGCTGCAGCCTACCTCTCTTACAGCTAAACTGAACAACAATATTAAATACTCTAGAGCAGAAGTTTCCAACAAAGCTGAACTCCTTCTCGAACCTCTGAAGCTGAACTTGGGTGGCAACATCAGATCAGCTTATGGAGCAGATGAAATAAAGCACACCTACACCATTGCATATGCTGACCTAACTGCAAACTTTAAAACAGACACGATTGCAAATGTCCAAGGCACAGCAGTGAGTCACAGAGTCGATGTGAATGTGGCAGGACTCGCTTCCTCAGTTACCATGAACACAAACTGTGACTCCAAATCCCTGCGTTTCAGCAATGCCCTGCGTTCCACAATGGCCCCGTTTTCTATCAGTGCTGACATACATACCAATGGTAATGGGAAGCTGGTTGCCATGGGAGAACACACGGGAGACCTTTACAGCAAATTCCTCTTCAAAGCTGAGCCTCTTGCTTTCACTTTCTCCCATGATTACAGAGGATCCACCAGGCATAACTTGAAGTCTAGAGGTAGATACACCACCCTGCTTGATAACAAAGTTCATATGCTTTTCACTCCATCAGAGCAGTCCAGTGCATGGAAACTGAAAACTCAGCTAAACAATAATGTCTATTCTCAAGATCTCAGTGCTTACAATGATGCAGAGAAGACTGGCATGGAACTAAGTGGAAAAGCTTTAGCAGATCTGTCTATAATGGATACATCACTCAGACTGCCATTCTCATCTGAAGAAGTTAATTTAATTGATGCCCTTGGCCTCAGGGGCAGCGAGGCAGAGCCTCAAGAATTCAGCATCTCTGGCTTTGTGAAGTATGACAAAAATAAAGATGTGCATGTTATTAACCTGCCATTCTTGGAACATCTGCCAGTTTACTTTGAACAAATCAGAGCCTCCCTTCTATCTGCTCTCCAGACCATACAAAGTTACCTGAAGAATATTAACATAGAGCAGCATATGAGGAAATACAAGGCAGCTCTGGATAAACTCCCACAGCAAATTAATGATTACATGGACAAATTGGATGTGAAAGGCAGAGTGATCAGCTTGAAAAATAAATTAGTTGCCTTCACAAAGGACTACAGCATAACATCCGATGATCTGCAAGCTATGCTGGAAACAGTCATGGACTATCTCCAAGAAATACTGTCTCAGCTGCAAGTCTATCTGATGCAAATCGAGCAATATATCAAAGATTGTTATGAGAAGTATGACATCAAAGCTCTTATTACACAGCTTCTTGATCAAATAGTAGAAACATGGACAGCTCTGGATAACAAATACAACATAAGAGCGACTGTAGTTGACAATATTCAAAAATTGCAATTTTTTTTTCGCCAATATCCCAGCGAAATCGGAAGTAGTGTTTTGGCATGGATTAAAAATGTAGATGAGGAGTACAGAATCACTGCCAGAATACAGGAAAAGCTGGAACAGCTCAAGATTCAGATTCAGAACATTGATGTCAGACGCATGGCAGAAAATTTGAAAAAACAGATTAAATCGCTTGACACCAAAGAAGTTTTAGAAAAATTGAAGCTTTCGCTGCCGATTGAAAAAATCAATGAAGTTCTTGAACAAATCAAAGACTTTATTCTAAATTGGATGGAGGAGTATGAAGTGTCTGAGAAGATCAGTGCTTTCCGAGGCCATGTGCACAAACTGATTGTAAAATATGAAATTGATAAGCAGATGTATTTTTTAATGGATAGAATGATTGAACTTCTTAACCAGTATAAAATCAAAGAAACTGTCCAGAAACTGACCATCTACCTGAAAAATATTGACGTGAAGTCATGCTTGGATAAAGTTGTTGCTTTTATTGACGACGCTGTCAAGAAAGTGCAGACCTTTGATTATGAAATGATGATAAAGGAGGTCAACAGATTCCTGAACATGCTCATTAAAAAGCTCAAATCTTTTGACTACAACCAGTTTGTTGATAACACAAATAAAAAAATCCGAGAAGTGACGAGGAAAATAAATGAGGAACTCAGAAATCTAGAACTTCCCCAGAAAGCAGAAGCACTGAAAAAGTATGTGAGAGATTTGAGAGCTGTGATTTCAAGATATGTGGAACAGCTAAGGGACACCAGGCTTGCTGCAATAATTAACTGGTTCAAGGAACTCATAAATTCAACAACTTTTGCTGACCTGAAAGCCAAGGTAAATGAACATCTGGAAGACCTGCGAGAGAGGATTTCTGAAATGGATATTTCCCAGGAATTCCAGAGGCTTCTTCAGAAGATAAGCCAGCTCTATAATTCTGTTGTCATGTACATTTCTAACCAGTGGAACGCAGCTTATAAGAAAATCCTCGTTTTGGCTGAAAAGTATGATCTTGCAAAGTGGGCTGAAAATTTAAACAATTTTGTTGAAACAGGATTTAAAGTCCCTGAAATTAGAACTGTTGTAATCACCATCCCTGCCTTTGAGGTCAGTCTCAGAAGTCTTCGGGAAGCTACATTTCGAACACCAGACTTCTTTGTTCCCCTGACTGATTTGCACATGCCCTCCTATGAGATAAATATAAAGAAACTAAAAGACATGAAGATCCCAGTGAAATTCACTACCCCAAGATTCAGAGTTCTGAATACCTTTGACGTCCCTTCCTATACAATTGACTTCAGACAGATTAAACTTCAGATTGTGAGCCTAATAAACAAACTCATGTCTGGTGAATTTCAGTGGCCAGAAATTGATTCGTATTTTAAAGATCTGAAGATCAGAGATTTTCTTTTTTCTGACATTTCTTTCCCAGACATACAAATGCCCCAGTTTCAAATACCAGAAATATTGGTTCCAAAGCTGAATCTAAATGATTTTCAGATCCCTAACATGAAGATACCAGAGTTCCAGCTTCCACAGATCCCTCATACAGTGACTGTCCCTACGTTTGGCAGATTGTCTGGTGCTTTCAGAATCACTTCTCCATTCTTTACACTGTCTACACAAGCTGAAGTTCATAATACCACAACATCTCCAAACAGTCCAGAGTTTGTGACCTCCCTGTCAGCTCAAACAACATCTGCATTGGATTTCCTAGTTTTTAGTGTTGTTGCAGATTCTCGTCTCTTGGCCCCTGAGATGAAGCAGCTGAATCTTAAAAATACCATGAAGGTCAACCACAGGTTCCTCAAAGTTGATCACAGCAGTGAGGTGGTATTTTTGGGGACTTCAGTAGAAGGTGAAGCAGAAACTAGAGCAAACTTCTACACCACAAAAAATGCAGTAGAACTACAGAACAATCTGATGGTCAAGCTGCAAAGAAAGATCTGGATGCAGAGTGGAACAGCATATTCCCACAGACTGAACATTCCACAAGCTGGTTTCTCCAGCCAAGCTGAGCTGATCAACAATATGACAACAGAGGTAGAAGCAGGACACATATCATTCTCCTCCACTGGAAGAGGAAACTGGAAATGGGCTTCCCCTAATTTCTCTGATGAAGGCACTCATGATTCACACGCCTCTTTCAGGGTTGAGGGCTCAGTTATTACATTTTCTGCCAACAACAGAATAAATGATAAGTACCTGAGAGTCAACCAGGCCATGAGATATGAATGTGATTTCCTAAATTCTGTTAGACTTCAGGTTCAGTCAGAAATGGAATCCCAGCGTGTGGGACGCAGCGTTCTGAATGTAAAAGGCAGAGCACATCTTAACGCCATGCAATTAGAATTAACAGGCTCTCACAATGCTCGACTCAATGGAAGGGTAACTGGAACTGTAAATAATGAGATTTCCTTCTTGGCCCAGCTTTTTGAAATCCGTCTGTTAACCAACAATGATGGAAATGTGAAAATCAGCCTCCCAATGAAACTGACTGGCAAAGTTGACTTCCTGAATAACTATGGTTTTGCACTCAGTTCCTCTGTGCAGCAGGTCAGCTGGGAAGCTACAGGCAGGTTCAATCAGTACAGATATGCTCATAACATGTCTGCTGGCAACAACTATGACAGAATTGAAGCTCATGTTGAAATGAATGGAGATGCCAACCTGGACTTCCTAAATATTCCTTTAACCATTCCTCAGCTTCAGGTTCCATATACCAGCATCAAAACTCCTCAGGTAAAAGATTATTCACTGTGGGAACAGGCAGGCCTGAAGGATTTATTGAAGACGACAAGGCAGTCCTTTGATTTACATTTGCATGCTCAGTATAGCAAAAACAAAGACATGCATGTAATCCCACTTCCTTTAGCAACAGTGCATGATGCAATTAATAAATACATCAATTTGTTCAACAAGCATTTTGAGAGAGGAAGAAACACCGCTTTAGATTTCCTCACAAAGTCTTACAACGAAGCCAAAGCAAGATTTGACAAATACAAAATACAGACATCACTGAACAAACTACCAAGGACCTTCAGAATTCCAGGATACACCATCCCCATTGTGAATATTGAGGTTTCTCCTTTCACTGCTGAGATGCCAGCATTTGGTTACCTGCTCCCGAAAGAAATAAGCACAACAGGATTCACAGTCCCATTTATTGGCTTCTCAGTACCCTCTTACACACTGGTCTTACCTTCTCTGGAGCTTCCAGTCCTTTATGTCCCGCAGGATCTGCGCACTCTAAAGCTTCCCAGATTAAGAATCAACAGCCCATCAAACCACATCTTAATTCCTGCCATGGGAAACATCACTTATGACTTCTCCTTTAAGTCCAGTGTGATCACTTTAACTGCAAATGCTGGGCTGTACAACCAGTCAGATATTGCTGGGCAACTCAGTGTCTCATCCTCTTCTGTCATTGATGCACTGCAGTTTAAGCTGGATGGTTCAACCAGTTTGACAAGCAAAAGAGGGCTGAAGCTGGCCTCAGCATTGTCCCTGACTAATAACAGATTTGTGGGAGGAAATCATGACAGTATTATCAGTCTCACAAGGAGGAATTTGGAAGCTTCAGTGGCAACCAATGCAGAGATCAACACACCGGTTTTAAAAATGAATTTCAGCCAAGAACTTTCTGGAAATACTAAGTCTAAACCTACAGTTTCTGCAGTGCTTAAATTAACATATGACTTTAATACTCCTAAATATGGCACCAGTGCTAAGGGAGGAGTTGCTCACAAACTTGCTTTGGAGAGCCTTACATCTTACATATCAGTAGAAACATCTACAAAAGGGGACATTGATGGAGTATTTTACACTGGAACTGCATTTTCTGCAAGTGTAGACCATGAGGCACACAGCTATCTCAATGCCAATGGAGCTCGGTCATCTCTCAAGCTTGAGGCCCACTCCAAAGCCCAGGGGCTCTGGGACAGTGAAATGAAAGAGGTCCTTGCAGTGGAAGCGTCCACACGACGTGTTTATGCAGTGTGGGAGCACAATGGGAAAGCTGATGTACAACCTACGCTTTTTGAAACAACAGCAGCTCAGAGGTGCAAAGCAACCTTAGAGCTTGCTCCTTGGACCCTATCAGCAGATCTTCTGATCCATGCCACCCAGCCAAATTACTTCCTGGATATGGTTAAAGAATTTATAATTGTGAAAATCAGCCCTGCAAACCAGAAAGTTGGCTGGAAGGGTGAAGGACAAATTGAGTCACTATCTCTCAGCCATGATATTCAGCTATCAAATGAGAAATCAAAGGCAAAATTTGAGGCTTTTGGATCTTTGGAAGGATACATGGTCTTCCTCAAAAACATATGGTGTCCTATTTCTGATCTGAGCTTATGGGATATCTTGAAGTTGGACGTCACTACCAATGCCAACAGAAAACAATACTTAAATGGTTCAGTATCCCTAGTTTACACAAAGAGTGAGGATGGCTACTTTATCCCCATCCCTGTGAATAAGCTGACTGATGGCTTCACTATCAGTATTCCTGAATTACAGCTGAAGGTTCCAGACCCTGTTCTCAGCACTCCAGAATTCAGAGTTCCTTTCACCACTCTCCAGGTCCCAGCCTACACCGTTGACCTGCGCAACATCAAAATCCCACAGACACTGAAGACAGTGCCATTTGATATCAATTTGCCCACACTGCCAAAACTCAGATTCCCAAAAGTGGACGTAGGAGCTGATTATATTACATTAGAAGAATATAAAATACCATATTTTGAGGTGACAATACCCGAATACCAAATAACCGTGTCACAATTCACTCTTCCAAAGAGCATTTCTCTTGGCAGTTTCCACATAGACCTGGATGAAGTAGCTAATAAGATTGCAGATTTTGACCTGCCTACAATTACAATTCCTGAACAAAAAATTGAGGTCCCCCCTCTCAAAATATCCTTGCCTGCTGGACTTTATATCCCATCATTTGGTGCTTTGGATGGATCTTTCAAAGTCGCTTCCCCTCTGTACAATGCCACCTGGAAAACAGAACTAGCAAACAAAAAGGACTCTTTTGAACAGTCCATTGACTCTACCTGCAGCTCAACATTACAGTTCCTGGAATATGACCTGAATGGTAAGACATTGAAATTCTATTTGCTGTATATCCTGGGTTGTTAAAATTCTTTTTTTTTTTCCCAGAACTTTGTAGATGAAAGTGTTGCTGCCTACTTAGCATTGACATTTAATTATATTTCTTTTATCATAGAATCATAGAATAGTTCAGGTTGGAAGGGACCTTAAAGATCATCGAGTTCCAACCCCCCTGCCATAGGAAGGGACACCTCCCACTACATCTGGCTGTTCAGTGCCTTGTCCATCATCATCAGAATTTTTTCATAAATTATTATCAGAGTCTCAATCATTCACCCAGACAGATAATGGCTAGATATATGCATAGCTAATGGAATACCATGAAAAAAAAAATTACATTTATCTTTTCTATGTAGTATTTTCTTACTTTCCATTTTGAACAACATAATATTTCCCCATTATTTATGATAATGTATGTACAGGACATTAAGCAGGCTGACTTTTTACCAGATTAATTTCAAATTAAAAGTACCTATCTTTTTCCTTAGGAAATAAGTATATTTGATTCAAAAAAAAGTATTTAATATCAGAAAACTCAGGAGTCCCATATAGCATTGAGTTTTGTACTTTATAGGAATACTAAAAATACACCTGAGAATAGAATTGTAAACTCTCAGGATGTTTGAATCCCCATTTATGATCTACATGAATACAAAATGTTCTATCCATGTTGTTCTAAATATAAAGAAATTTTGAATTTTTAAATACTCCAGTTGAGCAAATATTTTCACCTATCATTTTATTCAGGGAATCATGGACATTCATTTTCTTGATGCATAATTTTTTATATTGCTGAAATATCCTACAAATTACCTTCTCCTGTACAACAGGACCTGTATTTTCTATATTTGATAAGTTATGAAAACCTTTTTGAACACCTTTTTAATCTTTTCTACAGTTGTTTCCAACTACAAATTTGAGGATGGCAACTTTGTTATGAAGACAACTGGCAGCTTTTCACATCGTGACATGAGTGCAAACTACAAGGAAGATCTTACTGTTTCAGGAATTAGGTAAAGATTTGCTCTAATAACATAATTTATATGAGATAAAATTGACAATGCTCTATTTTTGCTTTGATGTGTAATGCCCCAGAATGCTTTGCTGTAATTAATATCAATCTTTTTGTAGCTACCCTTTCATTATCAGCTGTGTCTTTTTCCCTCTTGAGATAGCTGGAAAGCTGTTCCCTCTCAACATTTCTAGCTTTCCCAACAGCCTCATTTCAGTAAACTGCTCAGATACAAACATGGTATTTTATAATCAGAAAAATTCAAGATCAACATCAACATAGTTTGGGTTTTTTCCACTGGATCCCTCTGTTACCTCAAGCCATTAAAGAGTAATTTTTATTCACAAATGCCAGTATTAGGGATTACAGAATTGACCTCCTAACTGCCTGTTTTGATACACTGAAGGGAAAGAGCCTATGAAGACAAGTACAAATGCAGATAAAATAAACTTTGTATGCTTGTGTTTCTGGGATCAAAACTTAATTCAGCTTGTAGAAGTCTATAAAATTGATAGTGGTACTGCTAAAGGTTGTTTTTTCCTGCCATAATTAATGGACGTTCTCAGCAGAGCTTAATATAATTTTATCTAAAATAGAAAAAATAGGATTGATGTGAATTTTTGCATGTTAGGCATTGTGTTAGGCTAAATCCTAAGCACTATGGCGAGTAAAACATTTCCTTTTGGTGACAAAGGCATTTTTATATGTGTGTAAAATAATGAGTAGTATCATTTTTAGATGTCATGTATTGGGCCTGTGTTATGTTCATCCCTTTATAGCAGTCTATTCACTGTCGTTGCAGTGTCCTGGACAACATGGCATCACTAGACATCATCAGCCCAACTTTTACAGATGTTCATTTGCATTATCAAAAGAATGACAGAAGCATTTCTGGCTCAGTATCTTCACCCTCTGCTGGCACCTTGGGCTATGTCATTGAAGTGGACGCAGACATTCTCACAGCCAAAGTTTACTACCGAACTCGGGTGAGTTTGATATGAGCACGACAAAGCAAAGAAGTTTAAGTGGACAGAGGAAAAAGTAATCCTTTAAACTTGTGTATATTTATGAAAAGAGACAGATTAACTACTCTTTGTCCAAAGGAAAAGTAGATTGACAGTAATCAAATCTTTTGTTTCCTGTACTCTCCTTTGCAATGCTAAAAGTAGCATCTGTGCAAAGAGGCTGTTTCCTCTTCTCCAAATAGTTAATTTTGCCTTCTCCTTTGTGATCAGGAAGACACACTCACTGAAAGTAAAGAAAGTAAAAAGCCAGTTTTAGATAAGCCCACTCATATTTAATATATACCCATCAGGCTACTTGTACTATAAAAATTGGTCATTGTAGGAATTTTTTTTTTAAATGCTGCTTATTTTTTGTTTCAAAAATATTAAGTATAGTCAAAGTCAGATTTCATGTATACCCATCAGGCCACTTGTACTACAAAAGTGGCCATTGTAGGAATTTTTAAGAAAATTCTACTCTTTGTTTTTGTTTCAAAAATATAATAAAAATTAAGGATAGTCAAAGTGTAATCAAAATTAAAATATCTGAAAATCCATTTGTGTTTCACAATTGATTATGAGAATCAAAAACCTTACAGATTTCCTAACAAAATGTGGTATTGCTATTGGCATACTACAACAATTTCAGATCTAAAGTCTTACCTTCCAGAATAAAATGCTAATTTATGAATCATGAGCAATTCATTGTCCACTAACTTAACAATTATTTACTACTGAAAAGTAGAAAATCTGTTTCTCTAAGTAGATGCTCAATCAAGGATCCTTCATTACTCTGAAAATTGTCTCTTTGATTTGAATGATAATAAAATGAAATCCTGTAACATTTTTATATAAATAAAAAGCCTTTTTAATCCCCCTTTAATGAGTAGAAGTTCCATTTCCCAAGTAATTTGCATGCCTTATGAGATATGATAAGCACTTGATACAAAGGAAGTTGTTATTTGCAGTCCAATTTTTAAAAAGATGAGACTAATCTATGTTCTGGTTTTGGAGAGGCACAAAGTAGCTTGGGGTAATATAATTTCTTCCAAAATAACCTTTCAATGTGAGAGCAAACATAAAGTAGAACCAAAAATGTGGTGTATTTGTCTTAATGTATGATAAGGATGTAAAGATGAAAATGTTGAAAAACACTCATAAATAATATCTGCTATGTTTTCTATACAACCTAACTTTTTCTTATCCTGTTCTATATTTTTAGTCTGCTCCTCAGAAGGATATTGAGGTCCTAAAAGGTGAGATATCCCTCAAGAAGCCTGATGTGATTCAAGTGAAATTCAACTGGAAAGAGGATGCTGCCAAAGACTTGTTGTTTGGTCTGAAAGAAAAAGTTCCTAAAGTGACAAATGCAGCTTACAGGTATGTTAACAGGTATCACAAGGAATATATGGGACTGGAAATTGGTGCTGCTGGCTTGAAGATGAAGAATATCCTGCAGTACAATGCTAACAAAGTCCACGTGCTTGCTGCAAAACAAATCGATCAAATAGATGCCCAGCTCCGCACAGCTGCCAATGAGGCCTCTGACAAGTACCAGGAGATGAAGGTCAAAGCCAAACAACTGTATCTAGAAGCAGCAGACCAAGCTGAACAGTTTGACTTCCAAATACTAAAAACAAAGCTTTTGGATGCCACAGTTGACATTCTGGAAGAGTATCACAAGAAAATTAAGCACCTGATTGACTCAGCCATTGAATTCCTGAAGACCTCAAAATTCCAGGTGCCTGGGCTGTCTGAAAAGTACACTGGAGAGGAAATATACCTTGTAACTACAGAGAAGGTTGCAAAAGTTACCAATTTGTGCCTTACAAAACTTCAGGAGTACTTTGATGCCTTGATTGCAGCTATCAATGAGCTGGAAGTCAAAGTTCCTGCTTCTGAAACAATTCTTAGAGGTCGCAATGTACTTGATAAAGTTAAAGAAATGCTGAAACAGCTGCAGGAAAAAACGAGGCAAACATTTGCTGCTCTCCAGGAAGCTGACTTTGCAGGAAGGCTGAAGCAGCTGAAAGAAGTAGTGCGACAAGTTTTCCAGAAGGTAGAAGAGATTATTAGAAACCTGCAATCCAAAAATTTTGAAGACATCAAAATCCAAACACAGCAGCTGTACAGAGATGCAATGGCTTCAGACTATGCACAGAAACTGAGATCCTTGGCAGCGGGTGTTAAAAGATACATTTCTCAGTTAAAAGATCTCAGCCAGAAGATGGCCCAGGACCTTTCAGAAAAGCTGCAGCAGCTGCTCCTCTATCTAAAGGCAATGAGAGAGGAGTATTTTGATCCAACTGCACTTGGATGGTCAGTGAAATACTATGAGGTGGAAGAAAAAGTACTAGGATGGCTGAAGAATCTGATAGACACACTGGTGTCCTGGCAGAACAAGTATGTTGGAAATCTTGCTGACTCAGTTACACGCCTGACAGACCAAGTAAGAGAACTGGTGGAAAAATACAGCCAGGAATATTATGACCTCATAACTGATGTTGAAGGAAAAGGCAGACAGAAGATCATGGAGCTCTCATCTGCTGCTCAGGAAAAAATCCGATACTGGTCTGCAGCTGCTAAGAGAAAAATTGATGAACATAACAAGCAAATCAGAGAAAAACTCCAGGAGATCTATGGGCAGCTTAGTCAGTCCCAAGAAAAGCTGATCAGCGAGGCCAAAAGGTTAATAGATGTAACTGCAGAAAAGTACTCTGCATTCCTGCAGTATGTCTCAGATCTTCTTCGCTGGATTGAGCAAATGGCAGCTGAGAGCATAAAGCCATACATTGCTGTTCGCCAAGGAGAGCTTAGAGTAGACATTCCCAAGCCATTTGACTGGCAGTCCATTTCCCAAATATCCCAAAAAAGCAGAGAGGCACTCAGAAAGAAACTAGAACTAACACGTGCCCTGGTTCAGCAAGGCATTGAGAAAGGCTCCAGGAAATGGGAAGAAATGCAAAAATTCATCGATGAGCAACTGGCCTCTGAGCAGCTGAGTCTTCAGCAGATTGTGGAAAACCTACAGCAGCGCATGAAGAGCTGAATGGACACACAGAAGAAGAGGAGGGATAAGTTTTTACCACAATGTATTTAAAAATATAACAGTTTCAGGTAGATACTGTTGGAATTTGAATTTGCAAATGAAAACTGAATAATCTACACTAGGTTATTTTAATAAGCTTAATAAGCCAATAAATGAGTTCTTTATTACATTTTTGTGTCATTCATTGCAGCTGCTTCTACACAGACCATATAGGGTTTAATCCAACATCTTGTCAAGGTCAACAGGAAGTCTTTACTTTGGTTTCAGTGTATGTTGGATCAAGCCAATAATGTGCAATACATATTGTTTTAAAAGTCACAAAAGCTATGGAATACCTAGAATAAACAGGTTTTAAGAGAAAGGTCACATTAATGAGCCAGTTGAAGAGCAACTCGAAAACACATCTATTTCCCAGCATAGAAAAGAGCATTTCCAAAAAGATGAAGAAAAAAAAAATTCTGAAAATAACATCAAAAATAAAAAAAAAGACACAGAAATACAAACAGAATAGAAATATGACTCCTGGCAAACTGCATAATGTTCTGTTAAGAAAAATAAATGTATCAGTTTTCAGAAAATTATGCTAAGAATTTTAGATGAGTTTCCTTCCTACTGGATATCAGAGATATGGGGTTTTCTTACCTGTTTCCCCATGATATTTCTGGTTTCACATCAAATTGTCTAACTTTTACAAGTTTAAACTGTCAAAGTTTCCCTGATTAAACCACTGGAGTCAAAGAATTTTGCCCTCTGTCCCCTGGCCTGGAACCTATTCATCTAAATGACTTCTCACTGTACAGGTGAATTTAAATAACGTTGAAGAATTCACTTGCAAAACAGGACTACTTTTGGGTGTAAAATGTGTGAACCTATTACAGTTTATTTTTCAGCTGTTGGAATACTATATAGATAGTACTTGAGACGGGCATGGTCAGACTGAAATAATGTTGCCTCTTTGAGAATAAACTCTTTAACAAACAACACTAGAAATGTGTGTGCATGTCTCTTTTGATGCAATCAGTTCACTCTGTAATAGGGTTGGTGCTTGTTTGTTAGTGGGAAAAAACAGAGTTTGGTTTCATAGAATCATAGAATAGTTTGGGTTTGAAGGGACCTTAAAGATCATTGAGTTCAAACCCTCTGCCATACATCAGATTGCTCAGTGCCTTGTCCAGCCTGACCTTAAACACCTCCAGAGAGGGGGCATCCACAGCCTCTCTGGGCAACCTCTTCCAGTGTTTCACTACCCTCACTGTGAAGAATTTCTTTCTTATATCTAGCCCGAATCTACCCCCATGTTGAGGTTGGTTACATATATGAAGCAGTAGAGCACCAACTTCTAAATACCTGGATCAGTTTTGTGGCAACAGATACAGATTTACAGCATAGAGCAGCACCATGCAAAGATGTAGGATCAGGTCCTGCCAACATGACAGCCTGTGTTCAGTTTATAGTAGTAATAGTCCCACATCCACAGCTGGCCCACACCAGTCTAGCCAGGCCTCAGAGCAAGTTGGATTGTATGAATTTCACATGCCTATTGCCAGATAATATCATTACCTAAATCTGCCAGTAAGGATTTTTCTCAGATGAGCTGCATTAACCCTAAAATCAGAATCTGACAAGCACACCAGTGCACCCATGTCTCTTGAGCAGTGGGCATCCTTTAGAAAGTAATCTCTTTCCTCTGTAGAGCTTTTAGTTATCACAAATATATCAATAAAGCTCAGACAGAGATGGAATAATCCTCTATGAACTGTAAAATAAGGAGTTTTCATTCTGAATAGAAAATCATATAATAGTTCAGGTTGGAAGGAACCCCAAAGATCATCAAGTTCCAACCCCCCTGCCTATGTCAAAATCTGCCTATGCCCAGGGGAACCAGGACTATAAAATTCCCTGTTTACATGTCCTACTGAGTATCCCAGTAAATAAAGTAAATAAAGACACTGGCTGCAGAGCTCATTTACCTTCATTCACAAGGAGCCTGAAGCCTGGGGGTCATCTGATCTTTATTTGATGTCACATTGCACAACTTGTTTCCCTGAATTTCTCTATGGTTTAAGCACAAGCAGATTTCTCAGGCACTGCCTGATTCTTGCTTCCCTTCATCGTGACAAACAGCCCCATGAAACAAAGGACAATAGAAGGAATTATAAAAGTTATGGGGGAAGAGAGATTTAAAGTTTTGTTCTCTTTTGTTTCCCCCCCTGATGGCTATTTGATTCTGTCCATCACCCACGATTCTTGAGGAGGGTTATGAATCCTAAACCAGCATTTACTTATAAGGAATGGGTTAACTGAATAATAAATATGCCAAATAGCATAAATATTGTCTCTCTTTGGCAAGAGCAGGGCTTCCCAAGAGCAAGCACAATAGTTTGCTCACTAAACTGTGGTTAGAGGTTAGAGGAGACTTCCAAGTCTCATAGCAGCACCGCCGCCAATTGGATTAAAGCTCCCAGTCCTTTAATCAACATGACAGCCATCTTGCAGCCACCTCACAGTCACTTTGGGGAGGGCCTGGGGGTGGAGAAGTCATCTCAAACACCCCCAATTCCCTCCCACCCCATTTATTTTGACACGGGAAGGGGTGTGAATTTCAGCATCCACGCTTAGGTACATCCCACAAGCACTAACTACCAGGTGTAGCTTCAATTTCCCTGCCATTTCCTGGGGGTTTTTTTTGCTTGTTGTTTTTCTTTCATGTTCAAATTTCCAGGGGGTTTTTTTGCTTGTTCTCTTCTTTTTTTTTCATGTTCAAACATATTTTTGCCTCGTTTTCCATCTAATGTGTTGTGGAAATTCAGACAAAACCACAGTTCCTCAGATTGTGCTGCAATTCACTCTGCTTATGAAATGCTTGTAAAAGAATCATTTGGAATATTATTATAATAATATTATTATAATTATATTATCATTCTATTTTGGGTTCTTTTTTTCAGCCTAGTTTATACAATAAGAAATACTATGTTTATGTTTCATTCAATAAAATTACGTGGCAGATAACTGGGAATCAGCAACTGTTTGGGGTTCAGTGACACTGTTTCTTTCTTTTTTTTTTTTTCCCTATTATAGTCTCCATCATCTGAATTCTCATAAATGCCAGAGGGGCTTTTCCTTCATAATTTACAGCAAGTATCAGACATAGAGCAGAACTGGTTGTAAAAGTTTAATTAAGTGAAACATTTTAACAAGAAATTGATTCAACAATATGCCCTGCTCTAACTAAGTGATTGTAGAAATAACATTGACAAGAAACGTGTGTGTTCCTAAATGAAAAACTTTTGCAGACGTAGGACAGCAGAAATGTTCCAGAATTTTTGATTATGCAACTAGCTAAGTCTGATTTTAAAATATATCTGTAGTTTGCAGCATAAACAGAGATGGTACACACATAAACTCAAAAGACCATACTGTGCATCACCCTCCTCTGGCTCTAAATTGTGCTGTTGATACTTCCAGAACAACTGTCATAATTGCCCACTGATAACATACAAAAGTTTGTACTGCAACATTTAGTTGCTCTGTAAGTGACACCAAATTTTGTGCTGCTCTTCTGCTGGCAGATTTATTGCTCAAGTGGGAAGCCAGAATTTATTAAAGGCCATACAGATGTGCAGAACTGCTTGTATTCTACTTCCACGGAGCCAGAATCTTGGCCCAAATGAAACTGATGGCAAAAAAGACTATTGGCCTCAGCAGGAGTAGGCTTTGGCCAGTTAGGTGTATAACTTGAGAAGCACTTTGGGATCCTGAAGGACAAAGGCTATGTTATTATCTATAAAAATTTACACAAAAATATCTTTGAAAAACCATGCAGGGCAATTAATTGCTAACAAGTTCAAGACAGGGCACAATTAATGTTGCCTGTGCCTAACCAGAGCCTCTATATGTGTTTTTACCCATCTCTACCTAGTATCACAAAGTCTGCCAGGGCCAAGAACCCTGGTTATGGACCCATGTCTTAAACATGGAAATATCCATATGACTCTCATCACTCTTTGTCTAATTTCATAATCCATCCAAGACATTAAGGGAAATGGGGACCTCACAGACAAGAAGTGTATGTTAGAGGTTTGCAGGGCTTGACTAGGCAAAGATTTAACCAGCCCAGTCTGAGCTGAAGGTTGCCCCTCCTTTGAGCAGGAGATGGCACTTGGGAGACAGATCCCCCAAGGTCCCTTTCAACCTGAGTTACTCTGTGATTCCCCATGACTGAACTGATGGAACTTTCTGTTACCCTACTTAACACCAGACTTGCCCTTCAGTAAATGATTTACAAGCAATTGGCTCAATTATCACTATGATATATCATATTCCTATCCCTGGAGGAGTTTGAGGACAGGTTGGATGGGGCTTGGAGCAACCTGATCAAGTGGAAGGTGTCCTTGTCCAAGGCAGAGAGATAAAAACTAGATGATTTTCAAGGTTGCTTCCAACTCTAACCATTTTATGATTATACAAAGGCAGAGAAGTCTTTTGGTATGCCTGAATGTTAATGCATTATTCTGACTGCCAACATGAGGCCTCAAAACCAAATTCTGGTGCAACCAGCAATTTGGATACTTTCTGTCACTAGCCTACCACTGGTGTGACAGCATCAAACATTGCATTGTATTTCTGATAAAATCTACATATTCAGCATTCAACAGTCCAGTTAATGGAATATCAGAAGGTTTGAATGCTATTAAAGTAGTAGAATGCAGGCACATTTCAGTAGCAGGAAATGTAAATAGCTTGGTCAGGACAAACTAAATCACATCCATCCATATTTAATCTTAAGCTGAAGCAACCTGAAAACCAGCCACAGATTCATAGAATCATAGAATAGTTCAGGTTGGAAGGGACCTTAAAGATCATCAAGTTCCAACCCCCCTGCCATAGGCAGGGACACCTCTCACTACTTCAGGCTGCTCAGTGCCTTGTCCAGCCTGGCCTTAAACACCTCCAGGGATTGAGGGGACATCCACAACCTCTCTGGGCAACCTCTTCCAGTGTTTCACTACCCTCACTGTAAAGAATTTCTTTCTTCTGTCTAGTTACATCCATTATTTCTAGTCCTCCCATCACATCTCTTATTAAAAAGTCCTACCCCTGCCTTTCTGTAGGCCCCCTTCAGGTATTGATAAGTTACTCTGAGGTCCCCCCTGAGCCTTCGCCATGGTTGAACTAAGGGTAAGCAGATGTCAGACCATTTGCTGGGAGGCTTGAACTTTCATCTAAAATTGATAGCAAGATACTGCAAGAGTTTTTCTACCATGTTTCTATTCCTGCTGTCTATGGGGAATGGCTTGATCCTTAATTGTACCTAAAACACGAAACCTGTAGCAAAAAGCACAATTCCCAGGCTATGACTTGCCAGCTGTCTGATCCTGCTTTTTGGAATACTAGATAATGTCTTTTGACCTGCAACGCCTATGATCCTCACTTGTATCACCTAGACCAACTTCTGCAGAAATCTTCCTCATTTTCTCTTTAATATTTTTAAGTTCCAGGCCCACCAGAATTTGTGAATCCAAGGGATTTCAAGCCTGCTTTAACCTAGTGTTGGAAACCTTTCACCTACTCTTTAGACCATAAAATCATGCTATTAATCTTACCATTTCAATTCTGACAGTGTGATTTTGGTAGCTTTTATGAGAACAGCAACATCAGATCTTCTCAGAATAGCTACAGGGGGATCATCTGTGAATCTGGGCACTGGCAGTGGGAGAGGATCAATTTTGAGCAGCAACAAACATACAAAAGTAAGAGAGGTCATGTGAGATGCTGACACCACGCTTCTGTTGTGAAGAATTTGCCAGGTGTTTGCAGTGAGCAGAGACCCACCACAAGTTCTAACAGCTTTCTGATTTCCCAGAAAATTATTTCAAGGGAGAACACTAGAAACAGCATTGAATTTATGGATAAATCTATACTGCCTTTGAGACCCAACGAGCAAATTCTTTTCTCTGAACAAGTGATGTGAACTAGCTCAGACACTATATAGCCTGTAGGAAATAGACTTGGAACAACACTCCATTCAGTGTCCAATTTTCCTTAAAGAGGGAAATTTGGGGGTTTTTCTCACTGGAGCCAAAAGCCATATGTAGTATAAATGTCTGGGGGACATGAGAGTTTGTGTGAAGCAAGTACTGAACCATATGGACAGCTGAGAGAATCCACAGAATTAGAAGTTTTACTACCTCCAGCCTACAAAGGGCATGGTTAGAGGGAGATACTGGGGTGATTAAAGACAGTCTTAATTGAAGGGGGAAAATTAACAGACCTGAATGCTGCCTAACACTTCTATAATTATTCTATTATATCTATACTTAATGAGACCAGTTGTTCATTCAGAGGCAGTATTCTGCTCTGGTTTGAGCACAGCTTATAGAAAGCAAACAGCCTCTGCAATATTTTTCTCCATCCCCAAACATTTTCCCTGCTAGCCCCTTCCTCTGCCACAGCTGAGATGTATTCCAGTGTTGTTGCCTAGCAGAGGAAAAAAAGTTAACAAAGTAGTATTTTGCAGCAGTAACTTTTCAGGGGTTTTTTGCTATAAAAGAACCTTATTTCTGAAAAGCTTAATAAGTTTTTGGGGTTTTTTCAGAACTATTTTCTATAGAAATTGTTTTATGGATGCCTTTGTATTTAACTCTAATGCTGCTCCAAAAGCACAGATAATTATAGCCCTTTTGGTAGGTTTCATGTAGGTTTTTGTGCTAGAATACTCAGAAGTTACTCCATCTACTAATATATGGTTTTGTCAGCAGTCTCTTAGACATCTCCACATGGCCCCTACCAGTCACTCTGCAACGCTATATTTTTCTTTTCCTTCTAGAGCCTTTAACATTCTTAAGTTTTAATTCAGCTGTAGCCTGAGAGGCAGTTAAGTTCCAAAGCCAGATACTATTAGACTCTTTCGCTAAGGCAATCAAATCAAGCTTCTGCATTTAGCCAAAAAAATCCTCCTTTCCCAGGTAAATACTCCCTCACATGCCTGTCAAGTCTGTATCACATTATGCCAAGGAAAGTGGAGAGGTGGTGACACTGTCTCAGAAGTTCATCACAGGTGTTAATTTATTTCAAGACTGATAATTTTGAATGCTCTCAAAAAAATGTTCATTGAAAAATCCACAACATCCACTATCTTTGTGTTGCAGGATACTTTATACAGATATTTCACCCTGTTAGCTGGCTGGCTGTCTCTTCATAATGCTCTGTCTCAGTTGTAATTGTATTTTGCAGGTCAAGAGAGGTGATTTTGCCCTTCACCCTCTGCTCTGCTCTGCTGAGGCCCCACCTGGAGTATTGTGTCCAATTCTGGAGTCCTCAACGTAAGAAGGACATTGAGCTGTTGGAGAAGGTCCAGAGGAGGGCCACAAAATGATCAAAAGGCCTTATGAAGACAGGCTGAAGGAGTTGGGGTTGTTCAGCTTGGTGAAGAGAAGGCTCAGGGGGGACCTCATAGTAACTTATCAGTACCTGAAGGGGGCTACAGAAAGGCAGGGGTAGGACTTTTTAATAGGATATGTGATGGGAGGACTAGAAATAATGGATGTACATTGGAAGGGGTTAGATTCAGGCTAGATATAAGAAAGAAGTTCTTTACAGTGAGGGTAGTGAAACACTGGAGGAAGTTGCCCAGAAAGGCTGTGGATGCCCCCTCTCTGGAGGTGTTTAAGGCCAGGCTGGACAAGGCACTGAGCAGCCTGATGTAGTGAGGGGTGTCCCTGCCTATAGCAGAGGGGTTGGAACTTGATGATCTTTAAGGTCCCTTCCAACCCAAACTATTCTATGATTCTTTCTTTAATAAGCTTTTATTTTTCTCTATGGTAATGACTGGATTGCACCACTTACAAACTATATGGAAAGTTATGCAAAAGCTTTTCATTTTATGGTTGCAGCACAGAAAAACAGCCAAATTTGAAGGAACACACATCCTTCACACATAGCCCATACACGCAAAGCTATGAAATCAAAGGCATTACAGCAGCACAAACCCCACCTCTCCTCTCTCAGACACATCTGTCTGTATGTGCACACATCCATGCAAACACAGGCTCACACACAGTACACATTACTGTCACATTAAAAGCCTAAAGCTAATCCTTAATTCTGAGGCACCTCCCCTTCATTTCAGCACATGGAGCCAGCCAAATCCTCCCAACATGCCTGTCAGCAGTAGCTGATGTAACTTTTCCCACTCCGTTCCCATTAATTCAGCAGCTTCATAAATGGAGTTTCACCAAGTCCATTGTCTAGAGCTTCAATTTTTATTTAAACATAAAATCATATAGTTGCACTTTTCAAATGTTGCAGTTGGGCATTTTGACTTCATTTTGTTAGCTGAAAAGGCTGAGGTATTTGATGTGTGCTTCTGTGAAGTGATACTGTTGATTTTGTTCAACTCGGGCCAATTCCTCCTTCTGAAGATTTGAACTGAGATTTCCCAGACCCTTTAGAAACACACTTTTGTTTAAAAAAAAAAATCTGTTGATACTTTGCTGGCCTGCCTGATGACAAAATCTGTTGATATTTTGCTGGCCTGATAACAACCCAGTGACTTTTTTCTGACCATGTTTCTGTGTGTGTCATCTGGACTTTCGTGTCTTCCCCCTTAAGATTTCCACCTAATGTCACTATCTGTGTATGAATCTTCAGATACACGCCATGTCTGGTTACCCTTCCAACTTACTACCCATTACAGAAACAGGATATGGTTTTAATAGCTCATGTTCTAGGTTGGGGTTGGGTTCCTAGGCCAGCTTTGGATCTACTCCACCTGGAAAAAGAAAATGTATCAGAACTGGAAACATGAGAGAGTTAACTGGGAGGACTACAAAGAGGTTGTCCGAGTAACAAGGGAAAAGATAAGGAAAGCTAAAGCGGAGGTGGAATTAAAGCTGGCCAGGGACATAAAGGGTAACAAGAAAAACTTTTACAAATATGTCAATGAAAAGAGGAAGACTAGGGAAAATGTGGGCCCTTTCCATAAAGAAACTGGAGAGCTGGTCACAGGGGATTTGGAGAAGGCTGAGGTACTCAACAACTTCTTTGCCTCAGTCTTCACTGGTACAGCTTCTGATTTCACAACTGAAGTCTTGAAGAATGTGGCCGTATACCAGGGGAAGCAGGATCCACCCACTGTGTGTGAAGAGCAGGTTCATGAACACCTGAGAAACTTGGAGGTGCACAAGTCCATGGGACCCGATGAGATCCACCCACGGGTCCTTAGAGAACTGGCAGATGAAGTTGTCAAACCACTGTCCATCATATTTGAAAGGTCATGGCAGACTGGTGAAGTTCCCACTGACTGGAGAAAGGGGAACATAATTCCCATATTTAAAAAGGGAAAGAAGTAGGACCCAGGAAACTACAGGCCAGTCAGTCTCACCTCTGTGCCTGGCAAAGTCATGGAGCAGATCCTCCTAAAAGGGTTGCAAAAACACATGGAGGGTGACACAGAGGTGATTGAAGGCACCAGGGGCAAATCATGCCTGACCAATTTGGTGGCCTTCTATGATTCTATGATTTTCTCATATATTACTTTCCCAGCAGTAGAATCATTGAATAGTTTGGGTTGGAAGGGACCTTAAAGATCATCAAGTTCCAAACCTCTGCCACAGGCAGGGACACCTCCCACTACATCAGGCTGCTCAGTGCCTTGTCCAGCCTGGTCTTGAACACCTCCAGAGAGGGGAAATCCACCACCTCTCTGGACAGCCTGTTCCAGTGTTTCACCACCCTCACTGTAAAGAATTACTTTCTTATGTCGAGTCTAAATCTACCCCCTTCCACTTTACATCCATTATTTCTAGTCCTCCCATCTGATATCATATTAAAAAGTCCTTCCCCTGTCCCTCAGGTACTGATAAGCTACTATAAGGTCCCCCCTGAGCCTTCTCTTCTCAAGGCTGAACAACCCCAACTCCTTCAGCCTGTCTTCATAGGGCAGTTGCTCCAGCCC
This sequence comes from Turnix velox, assembly GCA_013400935.1. Taxonomy (NCBI): domain Eukaryota; kingdom Metazoa; phylum Chordata; class Aves; order Charadriiformes; family Turnicidae; genus Turnix; species Turnix velox. The sequence goes on along the minus strand of VZTY01023684.1, from coordinate 172,854 downwards.
TTAAAACGGGGATTTTACTTTGCTACTTCTCAATGGAATTGTCATAATAAAACTAATCCAGCACCTAGAGACAGTCTAATAACTCTAACAGTGCTGAAGATCATGACACTGTAATGGCAACAAGAAATGGAGATACATGTATTGACTTCCCTACCCCATCTCTGTGTTTATTGTTTTAGAATCTTGGAGTTGATTTCGTGTGCTAAATCACTCAGAAACACTCTAATCCACCCCAAAACCCATCATACATACCAGGCATCAAACATATAACACTCTCATACACACAAATGATCCGAGGAATGGACTCAACGGCTGCTAGCAGTTAATTTATATCGTGGTTTCACCATAAACTTTTAACTTTGGAAATAATCTGCCACCCGTTTCAGTTTTTGGCTGCCACATAATGTACCTTTGTGAAGTCACTTTTCTGTCTAATAGAGATGTTTCTTTTTACGGGTGAACATTTGTTTAAAAAAAACAAATAGTTATCTCATTTACCTCGCAGAAAAAAGCATGGCCCTTAAGCATGTGTAACCAAGCCCCATTTCATCTGGTTTAATGTTTATCAAGGCATGCAAACCAGTTGATATTACAGGGGAAGGATGATTTATTTAATGAAACTACATTACTTTTTTTTTTTTCCATTAAAAAAACCAAATAATTGCAATCCCCCCCGAAAAAAAATGTTTAAAGTAGAAAAGCACAGCCTGCAAAGAATGATACTGACAAGTCAGCACATACTGCAAAGTCTGATGCTAAGCTCAGCTGCTTCTTCACCCTGTCTCCTCCTCTGCTCTGGATGTGGTGTGCAGCCAGTCTGTGTTTCTGAAGTTGAGTACTCCCTGAGTGATTTCTGATATCCCTCCTAATGTAGTTAGCAGATTGCCTATTTGTTCTGCTGTTCATAAGGTTGCAATTGAACTTTTTTTAAGCACATTTATTTCCATTGGGAAGGATAAAGTTTAGGATATATATAGGATATTCTATGTAACATGTAAAGTACAATATGTATATTTACATGTTATATCTGCCTATCTGTATTTTCCTCAAGGAGAAGCTGAACAGGAGTCAGCAGTATGGTCTTTTGCCCACTGAGCAGTTGTAGCTAGCAGATGAGGGAAGAGATCCATCTCTATTTGGCATTTGTAAGACCACATATGGATTATTTCATCTGATTGAGGGGTTCCCAGTGAAAGAGAAACATGGACATATTAAAGTGAGTCCAGTGATGGCCAACAACATGACCAAGGGAATGGAGCACATGGTACATGAAGATGAGAAATGGGTTTGTTGAGTCTTCAGAGGAAAAGACTGTCTTCCATGTCCTGCTGCATGGTTATAGGGAACACAGAATTAAGCTCTTCTCAGAGCAAAAAGAGAAAAAGCAGTAGAAAGAAGTCATATGAAAGATTAAAAAAAAAAAAAAGTTATCCCATTTAGTAGTCAAACACCTGCACAGGCTCCCAGAGAATTTGTTGAATCTCTTCTCTGGAGATATTCAGAATTCAGATGGGCACAGTCAAACAAAATTTCATTGGACTTCAAAGTTCAATATAACATCAAAATTAGCCCTACTTTGTTTAGGGTGTTATCTCAGAAGATCTCCAGAGATGCCTTCTGTCCTTAATGACTTGATTTTCCGGCAAGACCTAAAACTTCTAAGCACCTCAAAAAAGGTGAAATGCCAGAGATTCTTCAAAGGAAAGCTTATTTCTGAATGTCCTGGCCACAGGAAAGAAATCCAGGGAAACTCACAATCAACCATGAAGCACAAGCATGTATTAAATCTGGTTTTAGCAATTTTGGTGCTCCAAAATCTATTTACTACAATAAATAACAGACATTAATGTTCACCCATTCAGGTTGGAAGTCACAGAAAATTGCTTTTGTCATTGACATTTTATGATCACAGACTATCTGCTGTGCTGCTGTTGTTTATTTTCTACACATGTAGAAACTGTTTTTAGGAAAAGATAGACTGATAAATATGATCTTTTGTTTTGACATAATGCATTCCTCTTACTCATTAGATGCCTTTTGAGATGAACCTAAGAATGTTGCTCTTGCAGTCAACCAGATAAGACTTCTTTTTTCTTCTGGGGAAGGGAAGGATGGGACGTCTAGGATTTTTTTTGACTAGAGCAGCACTGATACATTATGCAACTGGGCCTTTGTTCTTAAAATAAACATATAAACTTGGCTTCAAGAAAGAAGTAGTAGAATTTGTTTGTTATTAGAATGCGCTTGTTGTTCACAGAACCATGAACCAGCAGCTGTCCTTTTGTGCTGTTTGAGATGACCACACTTTCCCCACATATTTTAGAGGACAAGAATGGCATGTGCTGTGATGCTGAAGATGTCAGAAATGCTGATGATGCCTTTTAAATTACATTTACTGTTCTGTGTTTCTGTCACATCATGCTCCTGCTCATTAAATACTTCCATTAAATCAGAATCACAGAATGACTAAAGCTAAAAAGGACCTGGAGAGCTCTTCTTGTCCAACCCCCCTGCTCAATCAAGGCTACTGAGACCCAGTTTCCCAGTACCAAGTCCAGAGGGCTTCTGAACATCTCCAAGGATGAGGTTTCCACAGTCTCCTTGAGCAAACTTCACCTATGTTCAGTCACCCCTCACAACAAAAGAGTTTCTTGATGTTCAGAAGGCCAGTAAGAAAGGCAAGGGCTCTTCACAGAGATGCACGGTGGTTTCTCTGGTTGATAATTCTCCTGTCCTTTGATGACCACAGTTCTGAGTATGGGAATTAGACCACACTCTGTCACTCAGCTGAAGACTTGTTGCAGCTTTCTAAAGAGATAATGATCTATGGTATGAGGAAACACTAAGATCCACAATTAGAACCACATCCTACCAGCAGCTGGAGGTTCCTCACAGCTGTGGAAAAGGGGAGCCCTGGACCACCTACCATCTCTGTACCTCACCATAAGCCTGCCAGCAGCTAGATCCTCTATCCACAATAAATCTGCTTGGCACAACTGAACAGACATTAAACTGTTCAGGGTTAACTTCTCTCCAGAAGTATCATTGCAATTTCAGAAAATACCATAGCTGTATAGATTTTTAGAGTATAAATCTCTTGTGAAATACCAGTCAGGAAAGCAGAGATTCATGAAAAGCTGTGCAGCCCATGGAAGCCAAATAGTAGCTTTAAGAGAGGGGTATTATCCAAAAGGTCACTCATGATTAAGGGTGTCCTGTGCTGAAGAATGAGGCAACAGCTCCAGAGAGAGCTCTGGCCTTAGCTAACACCTTATAAATACATGGATGTAATGAGAGGAGTAAGAATTTTCTTAGACAGACTGGACTTTTCCCCATACTCAGTACATGCACAGACCTCACATCGTGGCTTGACCTTCACTGGTCTGAAAAACTTGAAGTACATTACTTTTGGCAGCCATACAGCAGGGTCAGCAGCCTCCTGCAAGAGCCAGTAACAAAGAGCTCAGGTGCAATAACATCTTAAATCACCCCAGCTGCACATTTGGCCTTTGTGAGTCACAGGGTCCGAGTGGACCAGTGTCAAAACCTAAAGGTTACATTTATATTAGCAAACTAAACAGTGTTGGGGCCATCAAGCCATCTGGAACAATCTCATTGCATCCATAATATTAAACTCTCTTAACCTCTAGAACAGGACAGCAGCCTGAGTGTTGCCTACTGGCAGTAATCCCTGGCCTAGACTAACTCATAAAACATAAACTATATACCTAGGAATTGTTTGGGAATTTTTTTTAGTGATCTGGGCCAAAACCACACCAAGGACTGTTCTAACAATTGAACAGAGTGGATGAGTAAGTTCCAGTGGCTGTGCCCATTGCTTGACACTGTTTAATTTACCAGGATACATGTGCCCATAGTTTTCTGAATATGTCACTAATCCATCCACTGTCCCTAAATATTTCAGTTTCTGAATTTAGTTATTTAACACATATGCAGCCTGACAGTACCTCTTCACTCCACACACTTGTAAGTGGTGTGTTGGCATGCTGCACCCAAGCTTTACTCCATAAATATACATTTCTTGATGACTGCAAATGAATACATCTCTACTTGGAATAAAACCCCCAGTGCATGGTCAAGCCAAGCATACTTTCAGAACTGGAGCAGGCTGGAATGCACATCTGGAATGTGCAATGGTGTTAAGGGATTCTGAATACCAGAAGAGCAACAAACTGGACTTCTGGAGTGCAGCATTTACTATTTTTCTTGCCCAGGCTTTGACTTTTTCTGATTGTCAGGCCTCTATGACTGCTGCTTGGTGTGAAGTGCCTTTGTGGTTTTAACCCATCAAGAAATCAGTAAGGTCTCACGTTCTTGTTCCACAAGCATATGACAAAGGTAGATTTCTTGTACAGTAGTTCTCCTGGGAAAGTAAAGCCTTTTCTTCAACCACCTGAAATGCAAAAGCATTGCTAGAAACCTCTGCAAATGTATGGCCAAGCAAGTTGCATACACACTGACCTGCTCAGCCACCAGTCAGACATTTTAGCCTCCTACCATAACACTTCAAAGGTCATTCACCACAGTCTCTCTTGCAACTGCAGCTGCTGTCCAAGCAAAAAAAGAAAGGAACAAGTCTCCACCCCCAGCACATTCATTATCCTCACAGCCACAGCCTGGAGAGCTGTGAAGGTTTGGCTTGTAGGGCAGGGAAGGACCTACGTACAGATAATTTTGTAATTATCATATTTTTTCCTTCCCCACCTCAACACCAGAAGTACTGAGGGAAGATATATCATCGGGATACAGCCTTTTCAGGACTCAGGGTGGTTCCTGGTGACCCTGAAAATCATGTATGATCACAGAAAAGGAAAATTCAGCCTCAGGCCCTCAAAGTTTTCCAGATAATCAAAGTGACACAGAACTGTTATGTTCAAAGATTTTTATGCTTACTACCAAAACCACCACTGGTTTGAGCACTACTTGCTCTACCCTTCACTGCTTCTACACTGCATGGGGGGCTATAATTAAGGGGAAGTAAATACAGAAACCCAAGAATCTGCAGAACAAGCCCAAAACATAACTTTCACACTTGAACTTGTTGGCTTCTTCTTTACTTTAACCTGCTTTGCTTCCAAATAAAACAAGTTTTGTTGGTATATTAACAGGTGACATGCTTTGCTATCATTTAGTTCTCTCTTATTACAGATCCCTAAGCACATCTGATATTTTTTTATATATTTCAGAAAGACCATGAGTCACAGATTGCACCCCACCTCCATGCAAGAAGATTTCAGAAGCAGGATTCTACTTTTTTATCTCTTTTCACAGTTATTTGGACTGTGAAATATTATTATTTCTAATGCAGTATCAATAAATACATTGAAATTTGGAGAATGCTGTCTGAATAAACAAGAAAAAAAAAACAACTTTCTCTTGTATGTGTTTTAAGGAAGAGGGTCATTTTATACTCAGTAGTAACTATGAGGTAACTCTATAGATTATTGTCCACTGTTATTCTATAGACTTGAGGTCATACACTAAATTTCAAGCTGAAAGTGCTGCAAAGGAGACTCTGGAAGAAACAGGGAAAGAATAGAGAGCAGATTACACATTGGTAACATGGGAGTCCTGGCGGTTAGAAATCATTTTCCAGCAAAATTTACTGAAAGAAATGCAATGAACCTGAGCTGAAGAAGAAACTCAAGTGCATGTTGCTCTACTGATTTGAAAGAGGGAGGTTCTCAGCTTGTTGCAGAAACAATTATTAGAATTCCACAAGTTCTTTGTTCAGTGCTAGACAGAAGATTAGGTGTAATACATTAGCAGGGTTTGGCTTCACAAGGCAGTTAATGATGATGTGACACTTCATAAGAAGAACTGATATTGTTATGTCACAAAGCTTTCCTCAGTCTACCTGAAAACAATTCCTCCAAGGGGCAAATGGACCTCAGTTTTAGAGAGAGGAAACAGGCATAAGCAACTAAAAGTGAACTGAGCATCTCAGAACCACTTGGAAGTGGAGAAATCAATTGTGAGTGTGGAGATCAAGGCACATTCTTTATCCTCTTTAATTCCTGAGACCATTATTCTGTATCTCCTAGAGGAATCAGTGCTCCTGAAGGAACCTAGACAACTCCTCTCTTCTCAGTTGACTTTAACAAAAAACAAACTTACCTCTGCAAATCAGTCAGAGTTGGCAGGAAGGAAACTAAGCTGAGAAATCTAGTTTTCCTGACTTGATTTGTTTGATTTCAGAGTTTCCTGATTCAATGCTTTGCCTTCACTTTTAATAAACAGCAGACAGAATTGTCTTGTTTCAGGAAAACTTGTCTCTATTCATGAAGAGAAATAGGTTCCTCCACACCTGATTCTCTCTCCATAAACACTAAGCACAGCCAAAGATCCCTTTGCTTCCCAAGCTCACAGCATTGAAAATGAGCCTTCTTTTCCCTTTTTGTCCTTTCTGCCTGTGGGTTTCCCAGACGCTGCTGTGAGGAATTGTCTGTCAGGCTCTAGCAGTACCAGTTCACTCCAGCTGGTATCTTAATGGCTGTCTAGCACCTTGTATCAAATCACCAATATTGTGGTGTCTGACATATGCAGGAAAAGGTCTGAGAAATCCCCTGAGGATGGCAGCTGAAATCAGCTGCCCTAGATGGAGCAGTTCACCCAAATTAATCCTGCTTTTCATGCCACAGCTTGCAGAGCTCAGGAGGCGAGCTGTACAGTCTTCTCTGCAATAGCATCCTGCTCACAGGGATTTCCCGGAGACTGTCAGAAGTTGTTACAGAAGGAGGGTGCTTATGTTTTAAAATTCATCTACACGAAGGATGATACATCCCCTTGGGGCTGGGTTAAGGGCACAACCTCAGATCAGCTTTACTGCATACATGCATAGTGCAATTATAGCCAAGAAGGCCAGCCAAATCCTGGGTTGCATCAAGAGAAGTGTGACCAGCAGGTCAAGAGAGGTGATTTTGCCTCTCTGCTCAGCTCTGGTGAGGCTCCACCTGGAGTATTGTGTCCAGTTCTGGAGCCCTCAACATGAGAAGGACATTGAGCTGTTGGAGCAGGTCCAGAGGAGGGCCACAAAGATGATCAAAGGGCTGGAGCAACTGCCTTATGAAGACAGGCTGAAGGAGTTGGGGTTGTTCAACTTGGTGAAGAGAAGGCTCAGGGTAGCTTATCAATATCTTAAGGGGGCCTACAGAAAGGCCGGGGTAGGACTTTTTAATAAGATATGTGATGGGAGGACTAGAAATAATGGATGTAAATTGGAAGGGGGTAAATTCAGGCTAGATATAAGAAAGAAATTCTTTACAGTGAGGGTGGTGAGACACTGGAAGAGGTTGCGGATGCCCACTCTCTGGAGGTGTTTAAGGCCAGGCTGGACAAGTCACTGAGCAGCCTGATGTAGTGGGAGGTGTCCCTGCCTATGGCAAGGGCGTTGGAACTTGATGATGTTTAAGGTCCCTTCCAACCCAAACTATGATTTTATGATGGATAAATAGAAAATCTCCAATTATCTACAGAACACTCACTCAGACACCAGACACCAGTGCCCTGTAGCATGGGAGCCATCCTGCAGTCTCTAGAGGGTGGTACTGGTCTCACTTGCTCTTTCAGCAGCACTTTCTGCCAATCTACTTATTGGACTACCTGAGATTTCTTTCATGTGCTCATCTCCACTTCTTTGACTGCAGGCAATGAGCAGAGAACTTTAGCCTGTGTATTGGCACAGCCCCCAGTAGGCTGCATCATGGTTAGTGGTTGCTCTCCAGAAACAGGTTGCTATGCTACTGTAATATTATTGCTTACATCCCAGGGTTCTAGTTTGGAACACAAGGTGAGGAGAAACATGAAGTAATAACTTCATAGCGAGGAACTGTCCTCTGCTGTGCAAAGTGATTCATCACTTCCAGACAGATTTACTTTTCCCTTTTCAGAAGGTCAGGAAGTTTAGGGCAGGTGTGAAAGCTGCTGCACACAACAGCCAAAGGGTTATACAGTGCACCTTTGAGTGGGTGGCCCCAGCACATACTTTTGCATGGGGCCTTCAAGTTGGCCCTAACATTGTTTCCAAAACAAGGTCAAGCAAATGCGTTGGAAACTGCTGCTGCCATCATTCAGAGAGTAAACAGCATTCAAACTGTGGAGCAAAATGTACCATATGTTCCTGCTGTAACCACATCCAGCTTTACCTCTGAGGCTTTCTTAACCCAGAAGATCCAGGCAGCATGCAAAATACCTTGGTCAGTCAGATGATGGCACTACAGACTCAGCTCCACCGCCTGCCTCCTGTGCTCATTAAAATGTCTGCTGGGCCGTTCATTATTCTGGTTTCATTCTCCATCCCAGTTTTCCCCTGGTTACCTGACTGGAAACTGTATCCCCTGATAATTCATATGCTGGCGCAGACAGCCCATGGCAAACGTTGCTAAGAGAGGGACTGCCACCTGTTAAGAATTCATGGTTTGGGGATGCAGTGAAGTGTGCTCCTTTCCCACACTAGTATTTTAAAAGGTTATAGATCATGTGTGCATAATAGGCAGAACATTAGGTCACTTGTCTCACTTACAACAATAATCCATTTTGATATGGGTCAGGTTGACACAAAGGGTCCACCCATACCAGATCTATTGACAAAACTGATCCCTTTCCCCCAAACTAATGAAATTTTCAACTAATGGGTACTTAAGTTAATAAAGTGTGCCACACATCTGCTAGGAGCCATTTGTAAAATAAAGCACTGGAGTTCAATTTTGAGATCATTGACATAATGTTTGAGTGGCATCCCACAGGGTCCCAGCGTGGCACCAAATTAAGGAGAGTAACACAATAAACGTGTGAGAAATAACGTTAGTATATAAACAGTAAGTAGGAGCTTCTCTTTCTTTAAAGGAAGGGTAATACTGCTTGGGGTTCATACCATCACTAATGAATTGAATGGGACAAATCCTCATCTCCCCTCGCAGCCAATGAGCACTTGGACAATGACTTCAATAGGGCCAGGATTTAACCTGGGGAATTATTTTTGAAGGAAATTGGCAACAAGCTGCTTCTTGCAGCTGAAAAGTAGCCTTTCACTGAACTTGTGCGTGGCAAAAAATTCTCCACTTTGTTTAGTCCTGTCTTTTGGGGAGGAAATTGGAGGGAAAAAAACATTTCAGCAGGGCCTGAAAGTTTTGTTTTTCAGGTGCTGAAGTCACTTAACTTGATGCAATTCAAACTAAATGTCTATTAGTGGTAACAAAGCTCTCAATTGCTACAGCCCTGGGAGATTAGACACAGGAGTTGTTCCAGAATATCAGCTCAGTTTTAATAGTTTGCTTTCCTCACTTCAAAACAAGGAGCAGCCTGGAATATTGGTGGCTGTTTTATCACCTCCAGTGGCATTGCCTTTGTTAAAATAAGATATTTTTCAGAAACAATACTGTCACATTTGGACAACACTTTGCATGAAAAAAAGATTTCCACTGAAAAACTGAAAACAAGAAAGATTTCAGAGTATTATTCATAATTTTCTTTTTCAAAAGGTAAACATTTGAAAAAATAGATTTTTTTTTAAATAAAATAATAATTTTTCTAGTACTTCTGACATGTTTTGAAGAGGTAAATTAGAGAAACTGCCACATTAGTAAGACTAAAATTTGAACTGAAAAACAGGTTTCATAGCTGTTTACTATGAGTTGGTTTTTACCTAGCAAGATCTTTAATGGGCAGATGCCAGGTGATGTGGAAAGTTTATAGCAAAGAATCAGCACACTATGCCTTTACTTTGACAAAGAATGGTTATTTTCCCATTGCAGATGGGACAATACCTAGCTGCAGGGAAGAGCTCCAGGTCTACCTTTGCTCTGCAGATCCTGCAGTGCAGCCCTTCAAAATGCTGTTAAACTGTGATTGTATTTACAGCAAACAGTAACAATTATTCAGTCTTTATTCTTTCCCTATAACGCCTCACCATTTTTAACCTGCTGCCTTCATGCCTCATGTAGATTAATGCTACTTTCTCTCTTTTCATTCAGTTGTCCTCCTTGTCAGCTTTTAGCTTCGGAAAACAGGAAACTAATACCCATCCAAAGTTCCTGGACTGAGCCTAAATCTGGCCTTAATCTAAATATGGTTGAAGCCTCTGTAACCAACCCACACTGGCACATGTTCCTTCTCAACCCTCAGCACATACATATGGTGTTCCAAGAATAATGTTTCTCACAATATTTCTAAGCTTTCAACACCAATTGTCTTTTACAGTACAAATTCGGGGGGTGGAGTGGGGGAAAATAGTTGGGGATGTGCAGAGGAAGATCCCACTTGAACATTGCTGCTGTGAGACTCTTTCTTCCAAGCTGGTTCACCCCAGGATACATTCAGGCAATAATGCCATTTCCCATGGCAAACCATCTTTGTGTTCAAGAACTTGTAGCATGCAAATAATGGGATGGGAGCCCTCTAAGCAACTAGAGTGAGTTTTGTACCACAGGCTGCTTTTGCCAACAAAAATAACCCAATTTGAGTGGATTTTGTGTCAAGTGTGTCTACTGTGGCTGCCCAGGGCTGAGCATGAGGGTGAGTAGATACGAAGTTTCACTGCAGTCAGGGCAATGACCATACTGGCTGGGGTTGCTTGACTGCTCACCTAGACTGTTTTACCCTGGTCTCAAATGTCACCCTATAGCTTTGTCTCTCCAGGCTGGAGTGGTTGTCAGTGCAAAGTGCTATCTACTTGTTTTATTGAATGCCTCAGCAGCTGAATTTGGCAACTGTGGGACATCTGACTGTCATCATGAACACCATGGGTTGCTGGGGAGGGACAAATCTGGAAGCCCAAGAGAGGTGAGATTGCAGCAGCTTCATATTCCAGGTACAATCAGTGGTGGGGATGAAGAAGTATTCCCTGTGAGGACACATAGAATCGTAGAATGGTCTGTGTTTGAATGGGCCTTAAAGATCATCTAGTTTCAAGCCCCCTGCCATCGGCAGGGAAATCTCCCTCTAGACCAGGTTGCTCAATGCCTCATCCAGCCTGAACTGGTAGGTACCAGAGAGGTACAAGCACACACAGGCATGATGAAAACACAAATACAAACAGTTCCTCCTCTGGCTGATCAGCATGAAGGTCTGTTGGTGGAAAACACATATCAAATATATACAATAATTCATTATATATATGTATATGGCAAAGTATGAAATAGGTTGCCCAGAGAGGTTGTAGATGCCTTCTCTCTGGAGGTGTTTAAGGCCAGGCTGGACAAGGCACTGAGCAGCCTGATGTAGTGGGAGGTGTCCCTGCAGGGGAGTTGGAACCTCATGATTTTTAAGGTCCCTTCCAACCCAAACTATTCTGTGATTCTATGATTCTATATAACAAAATAAATAACAAATATGTAAATTGGATGTACAAATTTGCAATGCATGTCCTTTATCAACTGGGCTGAGTCACTCAGTCTGCCTAGTAACTGCCCGTGATACCAGGACTCCCCAGTTGCTGGCACCTGGACATACAAGACTTTGAGGCAGCAGCCCCACTCCAGTTGCTGGTAGGGTCTATTTTACACACATAAGCACACACATGCACACCCACGCACACACCTGTACAACTCTCTGGCCACTGCCCAGTACTCCTCTGCCATCCACTGCACACCTGCACTCCTTAAAGTTGCTGCTTTATGGACTGATAGAATCATAGAATAGTTTGGGTTGGAAGGGACCTTAAAGATCAAGTTCCAACCGCCCTGCCATAGGCAGGGACACCTCCCACTAGATCAGGCTGCTCAGTGCCTTGTCCAGCCTGCCCTTAAACAACTCCAGAGAGGGGGCATCCACAACCTCCCTGGGCAACCTCTTCCTGTGTTTCACTACCCTCACCATAAAGAATTCCCTTCTTATGTCTAACCTGAACCTACCTCCTTCCAGTTTACATCCATTATATCTAGTCCTCCCATCACATATCTTATTAAAAAGTCCTACCCCTGCCTTTCCATAGCCCCCTTCAGGTATTGAGGAGCTACTCTGAGGTCCCCCCTGAGCCTTCTCTTTACCAAGTTGAAGAACCCCAACTCCTTCAGCCTGCCTTCATAAGGCAGTTGCTCCAGCCCTTTGATGACAAACTGACCAGCTTGATGACAAACTGACCAACAGACCGACTCCTCAACTTGCCCGTCAGATCCCAACCACTCCAAATAAGGAGTCCCTCCTCCAGGAAAATATTTAGAAATGGAGCTTAATTAGAAGGCAAGACAGAAAAACATTAATCAGGTGCCAGGAATGGCCCGATGAGCACACTGACTAGCAAACTATACCTATGCAACCAGACCCATTTAATGCTTTATCTCTTCATTTGCACATGCTTGTTCCTGCCCAGATCACCTAAATCCCTTCCTCCCCCTACTTAAACATTGCATCATAAGCTCAATGCAATTTTGAAACACATTCCAAAATGTGTCCCACACCCCCTAGGTAAGCTAGGGGGGTTACCTCCAGCATTGAGGTGTCTCACCTGGCCACTGAGGCTGAGGATATCCTGGTATGGTCAAGGGAGAGACCAGAGAGGGTGTCACTTCCTCTAAGTCCTTAATTTAGTTTCCCACCAGCCTTTTTGCCTCTGGGTTACTGGCCTGAGGTGGGCTAGTGGCTCCTGGGATTGGTCTACAAGGATTGCTTGGTGTTGCAGGGTTGTTTGACTTCCTCCTCACCACTGCCTCCCTGTGCTCCACTGTGGGTACATGGATAAACTTTTATTGTGTGAGTTAACATGAACAGTATGTGACCTCAAACATACTATTCTTAACAATAACGAAGTTCAGGAGGCTTTGTGGATCTCAGCAGCTTGACATTTTTTCAACTGTATCTCTGGCATTAATAAAAAGATATTCTATCTCTTTATAAATCCTGCCTTAATCACCCTGTTGCAGGATGTTTCAGCTGCAGGGGTCAAATTTCAGAGCCATCTGATTTATCACAAATTTTTCTAGTGAAAGAAAGAGAAGTGCAGTGACATGCTAACCTCACCTACACATCAGGTCAATGGTAGGGGCAGGAATATATTTCCAGGTGCCAGGAAGGGAGAAAGACTGACCCAACACACGTCTTGACCTCACCTGAAATTCTGTGTGTTCACATCTAGCCAGCAAGACTCTCACACTATTCAATCTGATTAGTCTAAGCCTTTTGGATGCCAGGTGAAAGCTGATGTACTACTTCTGGATTGGAGACATAATTATTGGTTTATTTGCTTTCCCTACAGATGGATCATCTGTCAATTTTTCATGAGCACATTGGCAATTCTCCCCTGCTTGGGCTCACCATTAAAAAGAAAAGAGAAAATTAAAGAGGATGAAATAAAAGGAAAAAAAACCCAAAGAATCCAACTTGACTTGTGACTCGCTCACTGGATTTATGCTTTGAATTAATTTCAACACAGCACTTATTTGACGAGATACTGAGTGATTTCATTTTGTGAAAAGAGAAAAAGGAAGGAACTAAAAAAAAATCATGCAAATTGATGAAATTTGCCTCCCTTTCCAAGCCTGCTACTTACTCACCTCCCATTCAAGTGAGACCCAGAGAAAGACTGGGCTGGATTGCAGCCATGCTGGAAGGCAAAAAGGCAGCTGTGCAGGCACGCAAGGGAGAGAGGAAAGGATGAGGGTCTGAGAGGGTACTGGGCAGGTTTATGAGGATTAAATTGTGATACATATGGGGCAATACTTATCAGGTGAGCAAAAAGCAGACAAGGACAGAGGCCAGCACCAGTGACTGGCTCCAGGACAGGACAGGCCATCAATGAATGGCTCTGGGAAGCCCTGACCTGGCAGAAAGGATTACATACTTTGAATGAAGGGTGAATGGGTTCTTCATCTTCTATATTATTCGGTTTCCCTTCTCTTGCCTTTCCTCCTTCCCTCCAAAAATTTACTCCTACTCATTTAGTACCACCTCACAATCAAATTGCCAGGTATTTTGGTTCAGTTGGTTCAGTCTTCCTTGGGGTTTGTCAATATGATGTAGTGAGGATTCTCAGAGGTTAACCTTTTTCTTGGTTTCTGGTGGGCAAATCCTGGCCAAAAGATGAAACACATAACCTAAAGATACATATGTGTCAATACTCATTCTGTTTGGTTTTATGCCAGAACAGCACAGTCCCCACCTGTCAGTATTTAGTTTTTTACCCAAATTCTTCTGTCCTTTACCCAACTATGCTTCTTCCTGTGTGTTCCCGTTCACATCTGAAATGTTAAGGACAATCAAAAATCTTCTTTTGGCTACAGAGAGGAAAATACTGTGGTTATCACAGAAGACATTTGCTCATTCCCTCAAAACCTGAGTCAGCTCAGCCCTAAGCAGACTGGCCAGGCACTCAAAGAGGTTAATCTGTGTCTCCAGACATCCCAATCCAGTCCACATCCAACATGTTCTAGTTGGACATGAAATCCTAAGGGATGAGCAGAGACTAGCTGCTTTCTGATCCAGACCACTTGGCACTTCAAGTGTTATAAAACCACTAACAGCAGTGGAAGTAGCCCTGGCTGAAATAAGTCCATATAACACTTGGCAGCTGTCATGGACAAAAGGCCTCTCTTCTCTCTTTTGCTCCCAGTTCACACTGAGAATTCCATTGGCTTTAACTGATTTATACCATTACAAATGAAAGGAGAAGCCACCCTATAGGTTACAATTCTGCACTCTCTACCTACGTGTGACCAGCTGGTGTCCTCGGGGATGAAACTGCTGTAACATGGTGGGAATGGCCTTTACCTATTTGGACTGATCCTGGCTCCTGAGGCAATGGAAAGTAATCTCCCCTCCCAAGCTGCTGAGGCAGCAGATTAAGATTTAGCAAAATCTTCCTGAAATTGCCAAGTAGAGTCAATTAAAAAAAAAAAAGGAACCTTCTCTATTTCAAATGTTTTCATTTTGAAGCATTTCTCTCTTCCATTTTCCTGATTCCTGCCCATGTTTCTAATTCAAAAAGCATTATGGGAATAGCCACCAACATTTTTCATTTATCAAATACAGGACTTTGGACACATGATCTATTTTAAAATAAATTTCCTTATGCTTCCTATAAAAAGTATTTAAATAATACTGGGGAGATCACAAACTATTTCCTGGTCAAAAACCATTGCCAAAAGTCTACTTGCCCAGGCTATCTTGCAGAGGGAAGAAGTTGCTGCTATATCTATTATAAACTCTTCCTTTTTAGGGAAACACCTGCATAATCTGCACAGAGAAATCTGGCAGAACTCCACTTCAGCCTCCTCATGTCTCAGTGTTTCTATTACAGCTTGAGGTTAAATTCTGCTGGCAACACAAATTTATGTTCTGGAAGCAATTTTTTGTTAACACCTATGGTAGCTCCTAGCGTCAAGTTACTTAACATGACAATTAGTAGGAATCAGAGGAGCGGTGCTCTCTTTTATGCCAAATTCCTCCCAAGTAACCAGAAAGGGAATTAGCTACATCCTATGAACAGAAGAAATACTGTCTAAGCATTGTTTGGAATAAGGAAAAAAGTGTCAGACTCTATAAATTCTATTATAAATTTTTTTGTGAGTAATGCTTAGACATTGCATATACTGTAGGTATGTCAAGGCATGTTTTGAAACAGAACTAAAAATCCTCTTTACTCTTTCCCCAAGATGGGGTCAGTTTTTGCACAGAGTCATAGAATGGTTTGGGTTGGAAGGGACCTTCAAGATCATCGAGTTCCAACCACCCTGACATGGGCAGGGACACCTCCCACTAGACCAGGTTGCTCAGTGCCTCATCCAGCCTGGCCTCAAACACCTCCAGGGAGGGGGCATCCACAGCCTCTCTGGGCAACCTCTCCAGTGTCTCACCACCCTCACAGTAAAGAACTTCTTTGAATTCCAGGTGCTGTCTGCAACTTTGAATTGGCACTGACACTCTCACACAGTTTTTCTTCTGAAATGTCACATTTTCCAGTCAAAGAATATCTGCTGTGAGTCTAGCAAAAGGACCTTAAGTACCTCCTAACAGATAATAACGTTTTCAAGCTCAGCTCCCACCTCCTTAGACAAATGAAGTATGGATATCAGGCACTGAAATGGTGACTAAGGTAATATTTTTTCATGTGCACTTCAAAATCAAGTGGATTTTCAGTGTGCTAACTGTGCAATACCAATAGGATATTGTGCAGAACTCTGGAGTACTTTTAATTACTGCTCCGCAAATTTGAGATGAAATCCCTCTGCAAATCCATTCTGTGTATCTAGCATGTCAACTTAGAGCAAAAAATAATGCACTTCAAATTGTGTGGCCAGGAGGTACTGCTGCATATACACATAAAGGAATCCAGATTCATTTTAAGGACTAAGTTTCAGCCTGAAATTATCAGTGTGTTTACAAGGTAGCAAACTGGAAACAGGAAAGAGGAGTTCAAGGGATCAGTAGCTGGACGCCATGATGGAATCACAGCTCTGATCTTCAAACACATCTTGGTACCTTAATATCTTTGTAAATTTTGATCCCAGCGTACAGAATCAGACATACATATTTCTAAGGAGAAATCCTGCATTTCTTAGATTTTTGGAGGGACAAACACATTCTGCCACAGGGGACCAGACCTGAAACCATATAGTGCAAGCAGCATCAGCAACACCATCTGTAATTGTCATCTCCATGGTGGGCCATGCCATCAAGCATCTCCAAGATCTGTTATGTTTTCTGTGCTCTGTAGCAAATAAGAGTATTCATCAAAAAGCTCCAGGTTCCCAGCCCTCTCACATGGGTGGCTCCACTTGGGAGTGAAAGGCTACAACTGTATTGGAAAATAGCCACATTATAAATCCAGCAAAGGAAGGGATTTTGTAATAAACAGGGAATATCAGAGACAAATGAGAAATAAAAAAGTCAAGAGCCCCCTCCAGTGTCACCACAAACGTGATTAATGAGACTTAAGGAATTTGCCCATAGACTCTCCAAGCAACTGAGTTTTGCTTCAGTGGTATGCAGCCAGGTTGTATTTGTATGCAGAAATCCCAGCTGTACTTGATACCCAGGACTATTCCATGTATGTGAAAAGAATTACACACAACTCAGCTAAGAAAAAAAAGGAATTTCCATTCAAACATAGGATATTTGTAAGGCCAGGATATTGCTAAGGGCATTTTTTGCTATCTAACAGTTTCTCCCCTCCTTCTGTAAAGTGGAATGTGAGGAAATTAGAAAGAGCTGGAGTAAAAAATTATAAGAAAAAAATTAAAAGCCCTGTTTGGCTGGCACAAAATTAAATGATTTTTGAACAAAGAAAATCCAAATACAATGTGGCGAAAAATGAAGACAGTAAAGTTCTGCCTGCCTGACTTTTGTCTTGTTATCTCACTTGCATGGTTAGCTTTGCCTTGAACCTGATCTCACTGCCAGTGCAAAGAAGACACGCTGTCCCCTGGTACCTTATTTTTCAGTCTGCTGTCTTAGATCTGAAAAGTCCCCTGTGCGTCTTGCACATTGGTCATCTTTCCATGTGTTGGAGGCCACACACTGGGTCTTTGAGATTGTGGCAGTGAGACTGAAGACTAATCGACTTCCCATCTGTAGAAAGTTTGAAGAGGGAAACCTGAATAAATATTTCAAGGGAAGGATAAAGTAGCATTTATACAATTCTGGTCCATTTCTAATACCCACTGAGATCCCTGGCTGTTTCAGTGTGAAGACAGAAGTAAACCAAAGTTGAGCTCCTTTCCCACTCCTACTTGTTCTGTCCCCATTTAAAAACAATATTTTAAAACATTCAAACCATACGGTCTTTCTATAGATAGTTTACATTTTTCTGCACTCAGGAATGTACCTATAGCTGCCTATTAACTGATAATATGATTTGATGAGGATGATAATATCTTAATAGTTGTATAAGAATTAATATATAAACCAGGAATAGTACCCAGCTGAAAAATGAAGAATCCACATCTTTAGGACAATCCAGAAAGGGCTACGGTGGTTGTATGCGGTTTGGATGGAATGTTCCACAAGGAAAGATTATGTTTAGTCTGGCAAGGATTCACTTGAAAAGTGATTTAATGATAGTATACAAAACACAGACAACTGAAGTCTGGACAAAAGACAGAGGTATTAAAGAATGTAATTTCTTCAAATACTGAAAGATGATTAAAGTAAAAGAAACCAATCAGATCTTATTCTAACAGACAAGTGCTGGTCTTGTGTAGCCCTTTAGCCTTTTAAAAATAACCAGGAGAATTGCAGAACAATTAGTAGAACAAATATTTGTTCTTATGAAAAGCATATTGAATAGATTTGGAACACAGGATGCAAGTAATTATTAGAATCAAAATAGGCTAATGTTCTCCTGATGCTATTTGTAAAGCAATTTGAGTTTCATTATTAGAATGTGTATTTAACATATCATTTTGAATCTCATTACATGCTATTTGGACTAAACTTAATAGGATTATTATTTTTGGCATTCATGGTCATGCAATATCTATAAACAATGTTTCCAAACCCTTTAATACAAGAAGCAGACTTGTGGTGTCAAGAAATGAGCAGACCTTTCTGCATTTGTAACAACACACTTACAACATGCTTTTCTTTCCCATAGTTCCAAGAATATTTGTGATTGTGTCACCATCAAGGTATTACTGGTCTATCTCTCTGCTTATCTGCTTAGCTTCTATGTTTCAAAATAACCAAGTTTCAATTAAAAACCTTATTATATTATTAATTGCCTCCCCCAGTTATGGTTCATTTTGAATTTTTTTTCCAGCACAATCCTGGAGAATTACTTAATGCTTATGAGGTGATAGAGAAAAAAATGCTAGTACTCATCTTGTTGTAAAGTACAAGAACAGGAAACAGCATAAATCTAGCATATTTTCTAATACATACTGTCAACCATCATTGGGCTGCACCGCAGCATCTGCACAATAAGGCAATGTCAACAGAGATGTTTGAGATTAACCTCGAGTAGCCAAAGCCAAATCAAGGTGAAAGCTGGCTGCTATGTCCTTCAGGTATGCAATCACCATGCATGTAGCAACAAAGGGTAGTATTTTTGCTATTTATGCACTGGGAAATTTTTCTATTGCTTCTTCCAAGCTATAGACCAGAAAAGAAGAAAGCAGAGAGCTAGAGAGCAGGAGCAAGAACCAAGAGACTTTTTCCTGCACTTGAGGTCTACAGCTGCCTGTAAGAACAAAGGAGATCAGTTGTGATGAAATGAGCATGATATCCATTTTAGGCTGGATGTCTATCACATGGTGATGCTATAAAGGGTCAGTGAGCTTCAGGATGAATGTTTATAATTTAATATTTAGATATAATATTTACAGTGAGGGTGGTGAAGCACTGGAACACGTTGCCCAGAGAGGTTGTGGATGCCCCCTCTCTAGAGGTGTTCAAGACCAGGCTGGACAAGGCACTGAGCAGCCTGATGTAGTGGGAGGTGTCCCTGCCTATGGCGGGGGGGGGGTTGGAACTCGATGATCTTTGGGGTCCCTTCTGGCCCAAACTATTCTATGATTCTATAATATCACAGAATTGAAGAATGGTCTTGGTTGGAAAGTATTTTTAAAGACAATCTACTCCAACATTTCTGCCACAGGTAGGGGTATCTTTCACTAGACCAGGTTGATCAAAGACCCATCAAAAGACTTTCAACATTTCCAAACACGAGACATCCACAAGTTCTCCCTACTCTGTTTTCTCACACCTTCATAAAGTATTTCTTTCCTTATGGCAAATCTATCCCTGCTGTCTTCCAGTTTGAAGCCATTACTCCTTGTCCTGCCACTACAGGCCATGGTAAAAAATCTCTCTAGCTTTCTTATAAGCCACCTATATATAAAGAAAATCTGTAATAAGGTCTTCTTCAAAGCATTAAAATCTTGCTTTCTCCATTCCCCACCAATCTCTGATAGCTCTCCATCACCCATCCTGTAGCATCTCTTTTGAGAAAATCTGGAAAAATCACTTCTGTCACTTGCTTCTGCACCATGGCAAGTATCTGCTGGGAATCTGTCACATGTCACTGAAGAAGCCAAAGAAGAACACAAGGCTGGGACAGAAGGAACCTTTTGTAATATGCCAGTATGGAATGCTCAGTGGTTTGATCCCTATGAAGTCAGCTCTGATAATTTGTGCTAAAGGGAGGGAATAAATCTCCTGAGAGGGTGTCAGATGGAGCCCTCTTTACAAGATGTTGTATTATTGCCTTTTTTACCCATATTGTTTAGCTCGGTGTGATGTCTGTGGTATCCACAAACATCTGCAAATGGCTTTTGTGTGGGAGAAGGAAAGAAAAACAACAAAATATGCATGACACTATGGTGATATTAACTGTTAATAGGGAGTCAGGAAGAAGTTCAGAAGAGGAGCTGAAAGCACCTCAGTTATAGCCTGACATAATGTATACCAACACCATCCAAGTGATTTACTTATGAGGTTTTTTCCTTTACTTAAACCTTGAATGAGTCTTTGTACTAAATTACAATCTCTTTGGGAGAGGGACTGTGCAAATGTTTAAGGAACACCTAAGGGTCACAATTATAACTTAGAAGCATGTAGGAAATAATGAAGAAAAGAAGAATGAGAATTGGGCTCTTGAAACAGCATTGTTCAACCTTCAGCATCCCACAAAGTTACAAAGTAACTAAATAGTAGGCTAAATCCCACAGGTCTGAAAAGATTCCCGAAAGAATTTCCAGCCTCTTCAAAACAACAAAGGAAGCTGCCAGTCTGGCATGTAAGGATAGATCGGTGCCTGGTGGAAGTAAATTGCTCATCCCAGGCAAACATTTCAATTACATAGCAGGAAATCCTTACAGCAAAGGAGTTTCTGCCACATTCAGGACTCCAGAGAACACTGAGAACATTTATCTGACTTCTCTGAGCAAGAAAAAGAGTGATAACATTTATTTTCTTCCTTGAGCAGGTCCAGCAATAGAAAACTGCACTCAGGTATCAGTGAAATGTAGACTGTGGTTAAACTGCAAGTAAACAGGAAGCTAAAGGAAGAGACCCCATCTCCTCTGGAACTACAGAGGAGGCAGCCTGAAATTACACAACAGGAAACCAGCCTAGGGTATGAAATTTAGTAACATGTTCTTTCCCACAGTTTGCTTAAAGCACCCTCCAAGATGAAAGCTTTGCAACAAATGTTGTTCTCGTAAAAAAGGTTGTAATTGCTTTGTACCAAAATTTAGGCTTTCGTAATTTGGCGCAAGTTTTCAATTATGTTTCAAAAAATTGTGTGTGATTTTAACTTTGAGTTGTATTTCAGCTCAGTGAAAATTACCAGGGAATTAGCAGAGGATCCTGCTGTGCTCGGCTCAAGCTTTTGTCTTACATCTGAGGCATCCCTTTTAGAACTGAAGGCTAACTCATTGGATTAATGGGTTTCCTGCTGCCTTTTCATGTGATTTTGGGAAGTACTTAATTATTTGAAAGAGTCCTTTTCCATCACAGTTTTGGCATAAATTTTCTTAAGTATTTAAATATGATAGGAGCCACAGGAAAAAAACAGATTATAGATTCAGGAGATTTATGAACAAAAGGAGAACAGTGTCGTGATCCTGCAATTATGAGCTCACATGGGAAAAAGAACAAAGAAACAAGAAATGGGTTTAGGACAACAGCTTGCAATGACTTTTACTTCTCTTTTTCCATTCATCCCCAAAATTGAAGCATCTGATCTTAACTTTCTTGTGAATGAGAACAGGAGAGTAAGCTTGAGAGGTAGGAGATGGCCAAGTGATGCTTCAGACACTACCATGGTCACTCTGCTGAAGGGGCTCTGCTTTCATAAAGTACATTGTGTGCCACTGAAAACAAAGGTTAGATGACATACATCTTAAAACATACATGCAGCAAAAGGGAATGTAAGGAAAAGTAAGGAGAAGGGGCCATATCTGTGTGTGTGCAAGTCTGTGGAAACAGTACTCCAGTCAGCCAGTGCAAAGAAACATGTTTGGTCTTACTGTCAGGATGCAGTGACAGGACAAGGGGCAATGGTTTTAAGCTAGAGGAGGCTACACTTAGGTTAGACATTATAGAATCATAGAATAGTTTGGGTTGGAAGGGACCTTAAAGATCATGAAGTTCCAGCACCCTTGCAACTAGATCAGGCTGCTCAGTGCCTTGTCCAGCCTGGCCTTAAACACCTCCTGAGAGGGGGCATCCACAACCTCTCTGGGCAAACTCTTCCAGTGTTTCACTGTAAAGAATTTCTTTCTGATAATCTAGCCTGAATCTTCCCTCTTCCAATTTACATCCATTATTTCTGGTCCTCCCATCACATATCTTATTAAAAAGTCCTACCCCTGCCTTGCTGTAGTCCCCCTTCAGGTATTGATAAGCTACTATGAGGTCATGTTAGGAAAAAAGTTCTTCACTGTGAGGGTGGTCAGACACTGCAACAGGTTGCCCAGAGAGGTGGTGGCAACCCATCCCTGGAGACATTCAAGGCCAGGCTTGATGAGGCTCTGAGCTTTCTGATCTAGTGCAGGATGTCTCTGCTCACAGCAGGATGGTTGGACTAGATGACCTTTGAAGGTCCATGCCAACCTTATGATTCTACAAAGTGCTTGTCTATGAGCAGTTTTATGCCACTCTAACTAAATCAACAGAGAAGTATGACCAGCAGCATTGGTGCTGTGCTGCCTCTCAGTGTAAAAGGAGATCTTTTGAAGTGTGTATAATTCTGTTTGTACTCCATGACATTCAATTAAGAGTCTCTGCATCTGTCCGTTCACATGGTGGAATCCATAATGACTAAAGGTCCCTATAGATCTAAATACCACTGTGTCCTGGCACTGCCAGTCCCACTGACAGCAGCAGCAGGTTGTATGGAAAGGCTGAGGAAAGGGCTGCCACCTCTTTCCTGTCTTTATCTGATTTCCCAAGGTACATTATTTCAAGTGCAAATGAACAAGTGGTACAGAAATAAGAGAACCCAGATTTATTTCCTAATTCTGCAAGGTGAGACTTTTAGCACTACACCTCCATTCACAAACTCTTCTTTCTGCTTTTGTAATGCTTGAAAGGAGGTTATTCGGAGGAAGGCAGAGAAATGGAAATTTAGGGAAATATGCAGCAAATATTACCTCAAATGACTTAAGAGGAAGATGAGTGGAAGTGAGAAGAACAGATGTAAAGAAAGCATAAAGGATGGGCAGAAGTATAAGGGCTTTAGCACATTTATGAATGAGATTAAAAATTACTTAGAATGTTTACTTAGAACATTCATGCACAGAAGTTTAATGGGGCAAAACTATAATCAAAATAGATATTGAAATAATATTAGTATCTTGCAAAGTTTTTAAACTTCAGTAAGGTTTACATATCAAACCTGTTTTGTGAAATAAACCATTCAGTGGTAACAGAGTGTCCATGATAAAATTTAATCATAGAATCATAGAATGGTTTGGGTTGGAAGGGACCTTCAAGATCATCAAGTTCCAACCCCTCTGCCATGGGCAGGGACACCTCCCACTACATCAGGCTGCTCAGTGCCTCATCCAGCCTGGCCTTAAACAGCTTCAGGGAGGGGGCATCCACAACCTCTCTGGGCAACCTCTTCCAGTGTCTCACCACCCTCACAGCAAAGAACTTCTTTCTTATCTCCAGCCTAAATCACCCCTCTTCCAATTTGCATTCATTTGCTTCTCACTCTGGCACTGGTTTGCTGTTTGATTTCAGTTGTTTTGAGTTTTAAATCATCATCTCCACAGGAGATAAGGGATCCATCTCTAGGTGAGGGAAAACAGTATCACATTTATAGAAAACTCTTGGAGTTAAACACCCTGCACTCCCTGTCTAGCCACATCCAGCCAGCAGTAGTGCTTGAGGAGGAAGGAGGCATGTGGAGAAGCACAGGGGCTTGAAGCAGCTGGGTGGCTCCTGGCTGGTTCCCAGGGATGTGCTGCAATAACAACATTGAACAGTCTCCTCTCACAGTGGACACAAGTGAACCCCTTGGGTTTGTTGAGTAGACAGTTTATGCTGTCCTAGAAGTAAAAGCAGGCTGAGAAATTCAGGATGAGCGTCAGTTAAAAAATAACTAATATGCCAGAAATCCAGGAACTTGAGTTTTATTTACGTTGGTAACACAGTAGTAAAGTAAAAAAGCATGAGGCTGAAAAGAAGCATAAAATAGAAACCACTATTTGCTGAGCAGCCCAGGAGCATATTCACACTGTAACTTTTGCTACAGCAACCCATTCCTTATCATGTTTCACCAGATTATAAATCATGGTTTCCCCTGAGGAGTGTTTTACTCTCAGGCCAGATGCTACTCCAGCTTGGGCCACTGCACCTGAATCATCCTGCTGAACTCACAGGGACACTGGACTCAAATACATCGACACAGCTGAGCAGCAAAGGCACGTCAACATCTGGATCAGAAGTGCCCATAGCCAAAAACAAAGGTGTTTCCCACAAGTTTATTTTTTAATGACAACTTACAGCCACATCCTAAGAAAATATATTTGCTCATCCTACTCCTCATTTGAAACTCAAACATGATGAGTGGATTCCCAGAAGGATACATAAATAAAGACGGAGGCCAAAAAGTGAGTCCATCTTAAGACCTGCCTCACTCTTCCCACAGGGGGAAATGGCCCCCTGCTGGTTGAAGCAGCTTAAAGAACCCTGCCTCTGCTACCCTGAGACCTGCAGAGGGGGTACCCTGTCCATAACATAAGCCCAGCTTTTACAAGAACTGAGAAGACTCTAGAGAGCTAGATGTTCTTTAAAAGGGACATACTCAGTGCCTACAGTTTACGTTGCCATCCAGTGAGAAAGAAACACAAGTCAATAATTTTCAAATGAAGCCACCAAGTCACAGAGCCTGTGTTTTATATGATTCTACAGACAGCTGTGATGCACCAAAAAGGACTTGTTTCTTGGTGGAGGTTTTTTGAAAGGCACCACACTCTGACTGTTGTATTTTGTTCTCAGCTACCACTATGCCTGCTGGTGTTATTTAATAGGCAGCAAATAGTGAAATGTAACTTAAATTTCTGCTTGCCATGGGTAAGATCTTAGAAATCTTCAAAATCTTGCTTGAAAAGGATACTCTGGGATGTGTAGCAAGTTGTTCTGTTTCAGAATCTTTGGATTTTTTTTTAAACACACATGAGGGTATATTAGAAGCTAGAACTGTTCTCTAGATGGAAATACTTGGAAAAGTTTGGCTTATTTATGCAGAATATTTATTGTGACAGGATGTTTGCTCATGTTTTATAAAGAGAAGAAGGTATTTTAGTCCACAGCAAGCACAAGAACAGTGCAGTTTGTAGTGTTGTTCCTCAATGAAGGCAACTCCAGTTTTGTTAACTTGGTACAACTTGGTCAAAGAGCTGGTCTAGAGTCTGGCATCAGATATCCTGAATGTCCATTTCACAGGCTGATCTTGGAAGAATAGAACCTATAAATGAGATATCTCAAAGAGAATTTCTTCTATGCCACTCAAAAATGACCAAACCCATAGAGCAACTTAGAAGTTTTTTGGAAGAAGAGGGAGACTAAAAGAAACCAAGAAAGAGTCAGTGAGGTTTTTTTTTTTTTCACAAACTCGGATTCAAGACATCTCACTTCAGACATTTAGCTCCATCAACCAAGACAGAGTACCTTGCACATTTTTGTGTTCCTCCTGTGGCCAGTAGATGGAGAGAAGTCTCCTGAGCATTGTGTAGCTCCTGAATTGTTCCCTCGAAGTCTTTTTTGGCTTACTGTTGAGTTTCAGATTCTCTGAGTGATTAAATGGCTCTGGATGTATAAGATGGATCTAGGCTGCAGAACCCTTTGAAATGTCAGCCTCATTTCAAAGTTTTCAATATTCTAAATCAAAGCAAGTAGAAATCATTCTTGTAAGTTCTCAAAAACTTACCTCAAGAGCCTGTGAGCTCATGCAGTCTTTACTAGCAGAGAGAAACAACTGAGAGCTCAAGCCTACAATCAGCTGCTTAACAAGTTCTCATACATGACTGCCACTGGCTATATGCTGTTAATATTATTCCATCTCTCCCCCAGTGCACTTATGGTAATGGGGATACACATCTATCAGGCATGAAAATGAGGTCAGTCTTTCTCCTCCACATCATTTTCACTTTCCTTTGAATCTTACACTACCATTACAGTCAGCCAGTAGCTCGCTTGCAAACAGAGCATAAAACAAACATTAACTATGTGTCATCCACCAAAGAGTTCAAATAAATTGCAGCTAGGTTGCCAGGTGACAAGCATGCACATACAGCTGCTTATATAAATCTTATACATAATAAAAGAAAGTAATGCCAGCATAATTTTTAATCCCTCAGACTGCACAGTAGTGACGATGAAAGACTATTTTGAATGTAAATTCCCTTCTCAGTTCTTTGGGGTTCATGGATGGTGACCCTCCTGTATTGCTAGGTGTTTTTTTCTCTTTTTCCTGGAGTTTGATGGAGCAAATATCTTATTGACATTTATGAAGCAACTTTTCTTTTTACTTACTTAAAACTGTCTTCCATGAGGGATTGACCATGCCAAAATACACACCTGATTTATGTGGTGAATTTGTTGTAGCACAATTGCCACTACACATAGCCATAAATGATGCAAGAAGCCCATTAATATCTCTAAAGTCACCATTCAGAGCTGTTTATTTAGATGTAGCCAAAGCCATGAGGTGTCTGGATGGATCCCAGCCTGGACAATGAGTTCAGCCATAGCTCTGCCAAAGACAAACCCCTTCTTTGCTCCCAGGTGCTTGTCTACCACAGAAATTACTTAACACCTAAGCTGTCCTACAGTGACATTATGAAAACGCCCCAGTTCCTTTAGCCCTTCTCTGCAGAGGGTGGACAAGACCAGTTTAGTCCATCAGTGGTGGGGTGAGATTTTCCACTGCTCTCATTAAACTGAGCTGGCACACAATGACCTTCAGAGGAAAATAAATCTCTCTAGAATAATCATTTAGCTCAACAAGCTTTAATCCAGCAGAGCATGCTGGCATCACCTACTTACATAATAAATACGTGTCTAATAAATAAATGTCTAGAGGAGCCTTCGTAGCAATAGAATCACATTAATGGGGGTCAGGGTTTTACATCAATGCCTATCAGAGCCCTCTCCAAAGCAGCAGGCAGCTTTTCAGGTCTATTGAGGAGGTTTTGCTTTCTTATACAAGCAAATGTGGCTCACCTCAAGGGAAAAGAAAACAGATTATTTGGTCATTCACAGTCAGCCTGCACACCACACTGCTAATCAGGAGAGACTCATGGAAATACATAGGGGTTGGAACTTGATGATCTTTAAGGTCCCTTCCAACCCAAAATATTCTATGATTCTATAGGTGGAAGCCACCACCATCTAATCCAGCAGACCTCTACCAGGAGCTGGGGACCAAGTCCTTCAGAGAATAGTGAAACAGAGAGGGAAAAGGAATAAATAAAAATGCAGAAAGATTAATTAAATAAAGGGCATCCTCCCAAAAAAGCTGTAACAACTCTGTGAAATGTGTTTTCAACACCACAATGCTCCTTCTCTGTTTTGTTTCCCAGCAAAATCATTACATGTAAGTGCTGCCTTTGAAACTCTGGAGAAAGACACTGATGAATGTTACACAGCTGACCAGGGGCTGCCAAAACTAACAGATTTCTGTTTGGAGACCCTAAGAGTGAAATCCCTGTGAAGTAGCAGAGCTTGAAGAGTAATTAGCCACAACCATAACAAAACAGTGAGCTACTCAGCAGTCAAATAGCTATGACTTCTCTAACTGACATTGGTTTTGCAGGTTGCTGAGAACGGACTGTCCGTGAAAGAAATGCCAAGTGTAAAATCTATCAGAATAAATAACATCCAAAAAGGTCATTTTTCATGATACACAAAAAAATCTGCTAACATTAGTTAGCACCATTTTACCTGTTCCCACCCTTTAAAGTTTTAAGGCAAAATAAATCTAAATACAGCTCTGGTAAAACCAAAATCAAGGGTAAGTATGGCCCATCAATTATCATTCTATCATCAAGGATTAACTCGAAGACTTTAGTCTGCATTCTCATAACCTGTGAGAAAGAAAATTTCTCAACAATTTTTCAGTGCTTTGCAGAGAATTTTTGCTAATACATTCCTACTTTTGCCCTAAAAAAAGGCAATGGTCACCAGAAGTCCAGTCTGCTTGCAAAACAACCTGACATTTCATTTGCTGAGTTTTTTCAGATCTGCTGTGTGCATGATGGCAAAGTAGTGAAGGACCAAGTGTTGGTTTACAGTGGTGATCCCACTATGGCTGTAATCAGTTCTGTTTCAAACCCAATAAATTATCCCACAAAAACCTTAGAAAGTCTCATAAAAACCAGAACTACCTGTTTGGTTCTTCAAGGGCAAAGATGGACTACAATAACATGAAAAAATTATAAATTTGATAACATCATCACATCTTAGTAATAATTTACCCTTAGAAAGGTGGGGTATTCTAATTTCTGTACTTCTGCAATGTTATATTATTTTTCTCTACAGTGTTCTTTGTAAACTAATAAGCACCTGCTCTTCACTCTCCAAATAATTGATCAAAAATAATACCAAAAATAAAAATAAATTTGAAATTTAAGCGCTTTAGAAATGTGAACTGAGGAAAGTAAGTCCACACTGAATAAATTAATGAGATATTTTGATATAATTGATCATTATCTTCCCTAACCTTCAGTGAAGCACAATCCCAAATAAGAATACCTTTAAATTTTCCAGAAACCCAATGTGAGATTTCCAAGGACTTCTAAGTGAGACACCTTAAGAACCATAAAAATAGCCAGGTCTAGTTAAGTTGTCACAGACTTTTTGTAGAGATGAAAAAATCAAACAGCAGGGTACTATTTTATTGAATGTAGCTGCTTTTTATTGTACATATTTCAGCCAGTTGCCATTTTGACTGTCCTGGCCACCCTTTTGACAATTCAGTTTTTCTGTAATTTCAATACATCAAGAGAGCAGAGCTGGAAAAACGCCTTTCCCACCAAAACTACCCACAAATTGCAGAGTCAACACTGAACTATTTTGTAGCGATTACTCCAGCGACAGGATTTGAACTTTACATCCTCTGATCCAGGGGACCGAGATAATTTATTCACTCTTTATGAAAATAAAACCCAGCAATGTCCAAAGGAATTACCCTCTTCTGTAGGCTGAAACAATTATATAAAATGGTTTCCTTGTCAGCCACGGGAACAGTAGTTCTTTTGACATCACCTTTTATTTTTTTTCTAAGGCTGTGGAAATGGAAATATTAGGATCCAGCATTATGGCCTCAGATTTGCTGACTT
Source organism: Turnix velox (assembly GCA_013400935.1). NCBI lineage: Eukaryota > Metazoa > Chordata > Aves > Charadriiformes > Turnicidae > Turnix > Turnix velox. The sequence goes on along the minus strand of VZTY01023684.1, from coordinate 143,611 downwards.
GGAATTGTCAGTATTACTACACAGTTTAGTCAAAGCATCATCTTTTTGTCTAAATAGTTATTCTGTTATTCTATAGCAGTTACTCGTGTATTGTGAACTCTGCAAGAAAGCACATTAAAAAATCCAGGGTTTAGGGAAGTCTGGTCCTAGGTTATTTTGAGTGGGAAACAGAACTTGCTGCATTGTCTAAAGAAGTTTGCCACTAAATGTAGTTACACAGATCTCTGAAAACAGGCTGTGATAAATTCTGTCACTCATTGTAGGACTGATTTTTGCACTCCAAAGCTCTGCTGTTGCAGTTGCACGTGGGAAGGCCCTTGCTCACTTTAGCAGTCCCCAGAGACTTGAGCATAAGATTGGCAAGATCTGTTGCTGTGGCTGTCCCAGTAGCACAGGGCTACCAATGGTGACAATTATGGAAATTACTGAGCAGAGGTGTGTGACCTAGACAGCATGGTGGCAAAATATCTCCATTTCCTCCTTGTCACAGTTCATATTTTACCAACACACTGACTTTCTGTACTACATATTTCACTCCTTCTTAGCTTCAGAAAGCTTCACTGGAAACAGCAAGTGCATGAACCGGTCCCTTACTGCTGATAATCCGCTGGCTTATCCCATTAATTTTCACTTTGAGAGAGCTCACTTCCTCAGGATCCCTGTGGATCACCAATCCTTCCAGGAGCTTCTTCCTCCAATTTCTCTTGGTAATTTCTCATAGTGATTTTTTCCTATGTAGCATACTAATAATAATGTTGCTGGAAATCGATGTGCGACTGAGTTGTTTAAACACCTTTCTGAATCCCCATGTTCAGTGAAGATTAAGCTGTGATGGGAACAAGTCTATAATCATAAGAAGATCCAATCAGTGCTTATACAGTCTAGAACTTATTAGTCTACCTGCAAAAGTAAAAAAGAAACCAGAAGTAAAACTGAAATTATTCTCTAAATCAACAGGAAAATCAATCTTCTTGAACCTGATAAACATGCTGACAGAAGAATAAATGGATATAGACTCTCCGTAAATAAATTCATGCAGAAAATTAAAAACTTTTTAAACTCTGGAGTGCAGCAATGTTGGAGAGTGGAATACAAATAATTTCTGCCTTCACTAAAGAGTGTCTAATTTCATCAGTAGAGCTCTCCAATGGGATTACCTATGACAGCAGTGGGTTTAGCAGTGGCTCTTTCAGACCTTTCTCCCCATTTTTCACCCAAATCTGCTGCTTCTCCAGCTATCACCCAGCTCCCCACACACAGCCAAGAAAGGGCAAAGCTGGTGGCAAGAACAAAGTCTCCCCACATTTTTCATTCTATTTATACTCTGTCAATTTTTATTTCCAGAGAACAAAAAAACGAACACTTTCAAAAGTACCCCAACAGGATAGAAAGCGGGATTTATTACAGCTTAATTTTTCTGTTAGCTGGGGTAATTACATTTCCAAAATCTTTCTGAAACCTTTCCATATTGCAGCTCTTAATTATCTAGCCAGAGGACACTGGAAAGTGATAATTAGGTGTTAAACACCAGCCATGTTCCTGCAGATAGCCCTCCAGCCAGCCATCTCACCCTTACTCTGGTGCTAAAGCTCTGAGTGATGTGTTTTTCAACAGCATTTAGGTCCTAATAAATTATCAAACAGTTTGAAAGCAAGGGCCTGCCTAGATGGCAGAGGCCAGGGGCAGTGATCTCCCTGACCTGCAGCAACCAGGGCCATCTCATCTTGGGAAGGGTAGCTCAGTCTTTTTGGAGCAGTTGCTGCATTGCATTAGCAGCAGAGGCATCCCTGGGCAAATGAAGAATGACTGTCCCACACTTCCAAATGCCTCTTTTTGAAAAGGAAAGCTAATTCAGAATTATCAAATCAGGGACACCTCCTTCTAGACCAGATTGCTCAAGTAATCTGTGGAATTAAATCTTGAGATCCACTTAGAATTTCATACTGACAAACAGGGTTACCCCATATAGATACAGTTGTCTAGACAGGTAAATCACACTCCTCCTCTTCTCTGGTTATTAAGTATGACCTACTTAAAACTTTTCCATAGCAGGACTAAGACAAAAATGCTATCTGCTAGCCAGTAAAAGGATGTCAAGAGTTATAATTCTTCTGGACTACGTATGTTACATTCACCTCCTTAGTTTCTAGCAAATAAATTCTCCACTAGAAATAATATTTGAGTGGATTTACAGCTTAAATCAGGAACACCAAAAGTAGCTCAGCATCCAAAGTCCTTTCTGGCTTTTAGAACTTGTTTTGAAGGTACAGGTAGACATAAAGATGTCATGTCAAAACTGCCCCTCTGTGCTAGATACACCAACTCCTGTCCCAGCACTGGAAATTACTTACCATTTTATGCTTCTATGCCTATATGCCTTATACCTAGGAAGAATCTACTGTGGAAGGCACGTGGCCACTAAAGGGTTTAGACTGAATATCAGGAAATATTTTTAAAGCGGAAAGGTTATCAAGCATTGGAACTGATGGCCTAGGGAAGTGGTTGAGGTACCATCCCTGGAGGTATTTAAGAGATAAAGCTCAGAGATATGGTTTAGTGACAGTTTTTGTCAGAGTTGGGTTGATGGTTGGACTTGATGAAGTAAAAAGGTCCTTTTCAAACAAAGTGATTCTATTATTCTATAAGTGATTTACAATATATGATACCAACATCTCTGGCAAGCTTAGAAACAGGCTCAGATGGGCTAAAACATGATTTATCTATCAGTTGCTAGACAGACAAATATCCACATGCACATTCCTTCATTTACATTTTCCCAGCAAGTGCTTTGTGCTATGTTCTGAGTAATTTCTTTTGCTCAACAGTGAAATGTCAAGCCCCACTGCCCTCAAAAATGGGTGCACATCTGTCTACCAAGCCGCAGTAGTGAAAAAATGCCTCTTTTTGCTTTGCTTGTGCACACAGCTTGGCTTTCCATATTAAACTGCAATTATCTTGATCTGTGAGTCTTTTTGCCTTCTACTTTCTCTTCATCTCACTGTAGGAGAATGAGTGAGGGGGTGGGCATTTGACTGTTGGGTCAGGGCACCCCCCCACAACCAGACACCTGAGCATAGTTTTATATGTCTATATTTAGGAATATAACTTGGTCTCCTACTGTTGAGTCTTCAAGAAGGTTATTCTATGATTCTATTGTCTGAATTCAGACCCATCCATGTCAGTCTTCCTTATAGTTACTGTGTTTGCTTCAAGTTTTCCATCTAACAGGGCTAAAAAAAGAAGCTGCAGCCAGTTCATAGAATCATAGCATAGTTGGGGTTGGAAGGGACCTTAAAGATCATTAAGCTCCAACTCCCCTGCCGTAGGTCTTGAACACCTCCAGAGAGGGGGCATCCACAACCTCTCTGGGCAACCTCTTCCAGTGTTTCACTACCCTCACTGTAAGGAATTTCTTTCTTATGTCGAGTCTAAATCTACCCCCTTGCAATTTACATCCATTGTTTCTGGTCCTCCAATCCGGTATCATATTAAAAAGTCCTTCCCCTGCCTTTCTGTAGGACCCCCTCAGGTACTGATAAGTTACTATAAGGTCTCCCCTGAGCCTTCTTTTCAGGCTGAACAACCCCAACTCCTTCAGCCTGTTTTCATAAGGCAGTTGCTCCAGCCCTTTGACCATCTTCGTGGCCCTCCTCTGGACCCTCTCCAACAGCTCAATGTCCTTCTTGTGTTGAGGGCTCCAGTTCTCTGCATTCACTGCTGTGAGAAGTGCTGGCTTTGTTCATTACTGTGTTTATTTGGGGATTTCATTTTAATAGCTATCTAAAAGAAAATTGCTCACTTATTCCTTCTTAAAGAAACCAAGCCAAATTCCATACCAATGTACATTGGTACTCTATAGTGGCATTGTCTTTGATAACCAAGGTTCTCTGCTGGCAACTAAACACCTCACATACTGAAAGCCTTCTGTGAAGAAATGAAAACAAACAGCTCAGGAAAAATCACTGAAGAAAAAAAAATTCAGCAAAACTGGAGCAAATGGTTTCAGGCTCATCTTTCTCTGTAAATAAAGTGGAGAAGAGAATGAGATGTTTCAGTGAAATGCTCAACTTCAGGAGAGGTACAGATAAATTAAACCAATGTATGTACAACTAGAAAATGTTGAGTAGGGAAATAGTTTTATAAATGCCTTTTTTCCTTTCTTCTTATCCTCCTTCTACATGCATTCCTCGGAAAAAGTGCTGTTGTGTTGCAAAGGAATTTTGCAAGTAAAAATATTCATCTGTCCCTTAAGGAAGGAAATGTTTGGGGTACAGTGTACCTTGTACCATTGTATTGGAGTGGTTGAGTTAGTAAGTTTTGTGCAAAGAGACTAAATTATTGAGGATTTATACACTCTGACAAAGAAGAACAATTTCCACAACTTCCCTGGACAACCTGGACCACTGTCTCACCACCTTCATGGTGAAAAATTTTTTCCCGTTTTCTAATCTGAATCTGCCCTTTTCCAGTTTGAAGCCATTACCTTCATCTCGTCACTACATGCCCTTGTAAAAAGTTCCTCTCCAGCTTTCTTGTAGGCTTTTTTTAGACACTGGAAGGCTGCTATAACGTCTCCTCAGAGACTTTTCCAGACAGAACAACACCAACTGTCTCCACTTAATTTCATAAGACAAGCTGCATTCTCTCATGATCATTATTATTAGGAATAGGATAGTGTAAGTCACTTGTGATTTTTATTATGTTCTTTTTAAAAATCTTTCTAAGGGATAGTAGCCTCTATGTATGGTCAGGGAAAGGTGTCCAAATCCTCAATGGTGACAGCTAGTCAACAAGTTAAAGTGGAGCAGTGGAGCTGCTGCAATTCTCCATGCATGCACTCATATATAGCAAATATTTGTAATTCAGCTTTAAATGCTCCTGCAGCCAAACTGCTTTACCTTGCCCTTTTCATGTGTTAACAACATGTCCACAGTGTTGCAACTTGTCAAGGAACAGGCACATGACAATCTATCTGAGCCTTCCTAGGTTTCTTTCTGAGTTCCTGGGTTTCTTTTCTTGACTGCCTTCATTACAGGTCTCCTTCATTGTTAACCAAGTTAAGAAAGCAAGAAAAGTGACTGAGTGATCACTGAAAGGTGATAAACTCCCAAGGCAGCTCTTCAGAAGGTCTAATGAAGCTCAAGCATCAATCAGATTAGCAATTTGGCACACTGGTGGCTCCAGGGTACAGTTTAGCCCCCCCCCTCCCCCTTGAAATCTGTGAAAAGGCACCAGGAACTGGATGGTGCCCTAAATGAACAAGGGCTGCTGTTTCAGAGACTGAGTGACATTAGGTATTCCCAAAAGGTTTTCTTTTATTAGATTAGAATCAGTTCTTAAATCACTAAATTGTGTGGAAATTTCCCATTCCAGAAGTAAGCAAATATTCAAGAGTATATATATTTTACTTAGCAGTCACCACAGAAAAATATACATAGTGGGAATCTGTTAAATACAAAACCCAACTGGATATAAAAATGTGTTCCCTTGACAGGTCTGTTTCTTTAACAGAATTTCATTAAAGAGGGCACCATTGTTTTACAGAATATTCTGTGGTTTGCTATACAAAATATGCAGCCATTTAATATATCTCAAAAAGTTCAGTTCTGCATTGTATTTAAATTTTTCATCAGTATAAGTTTCTCTCTAATAATCCTCTGTAAAAAGGCTTCACTTTGCTTCTGTGCTTTAAAATGCTTCATTTGATCAGGTTTATTACTTCTAAGTATATTTGTATTTATCTACCTCAGACAGGTGACACAAAAGCTATAGATCATTAATTAATAACTGAATGAATTTTTGGGACTGGATTCTTATAAATAATAAGATTTAGGTCACATCAGTATAAGTCAAAAGGAGTAAAAGGATGAAAGCCAATAGGTAATTGCTTTGTTTTGTGAAATATCTTAGTAGTTTGGTTCCTTTTGCTTAGTGGACTGGTAATCATAGAATCATAGAGTAGTTTAGGTTGGAAGGGACCTTAAAGAACACCAAGTTCCAACCCTCCTGCCAACATGATCTAGTGCAAGATGCCCCTGCTTGCTGCAGGGGGGTTGGAGTAGATGATCTTTGAAGGTCCCTTCCAACCCAATAAATTCTGATATTCTCTGATAAATGCAATATCCATCAGGATGCTTGGATACAGACCTTCTATGTCAGACCCATCCATTCACAAGGTGAAACAATTTCAAGCCTTATTAGAAAAAAATGGGACTGATTCAACCAATGTAGTATCACAAAATTCTTTTGTGTTTTCACAGTATTGAGCAAAGCAGCCAAATTTAAAAGGATATCAACTTAAATGTGAGTTAGTTTATTAAATAACTTGGGCAATTCTCAGTTAACATACCAGCCTTTTGTTTCTTTGCTCTGAGAATTTAAGCTCATGGTTTCCTTCACTTGTCTTACTTCTCTGACAGGGGGATTGGACTAGATGACTACTCCAGATCCCTTCCAATCCCTGACATTCTGTGATGCTGAGACCTTCAGCTATTCTAAATTCCAATTAACACTAACAGAGGTATGCTAATGTACTCCAGCTTGGACCTGACTCACTGAGAGATCTGGGGATTTCTCACAGAAGTGGTTTGTTTCCCATACAAATAGAGAAGACTTATTGTGGAGGGGGAAAATGAAACCGCTGAAACACACAGTGCTGCCAAATAAATTAATGTCCCTGTGCCAGAGGGCAAATTTGGTGAGCAGACCAAACATTGAGATGGTGGTGGAGTTGGGATTTGTCTGCTAAAGGCCATAACTAATGATTCTCCCCACTTTCCCATCCACAGGTACCCTGGTACTTCTGAATGGTTGTGATGTTTTCAGATTGTTTCCTAGTGTTAAACAGCTCATCAACATTCTACATTAATAGATTCCCTGGTGAAGAATTCAGGCTGTAATTTCCACACTGTAAGGAATATTAGACACATAGCCTGGCACACAGACAGGCACATGAGTGTCTCAAACCACTCTTCCATGCTTTCCTTCCTACATGACGGGGCTCTAGGCCAGAATAAGCACATACTATATGTATGGCTTTAACAAGGAGAGAAGACAATGTAGACCAACCATGATGTATCTGTTGAGGATGTACATTTTTCTAACCAAGTTCAAAAACTGAGACTTTTTCATTGTATTAGCAGAACATCACAGCCTCTTAAATGCTATGTTATGAAGCCTGATGCTGCTTTTGACCTCTGCTTCTGCCTTGACAAAATAAATGGTATAGGTGCTTCTATGAGCCCTATACATCCAACATGCCCACTTTAACCACATGTCAGCAGCAACTCTTTATTTGCCTAGTTCTACTGTTAATCATCAGTCCACCAATTTATTTAATAGAAGCGGACTTCCCACAGGTGATGTGCTCTGCTAAATTTCAGAAACCCTAAGAACCCAGTGAAAGAATGAATTTTATCTCACATGGTGTGTAGGTTATGAAAATTTTAAGACTCACAGCCTCAGTACTACAGTATTACCTCACCAATTTCTTGTGTGGAAACAGTAAAACAACAAATCTTCAGCTCATTTTCTGTTGGACTACTCCAAATACCTCAGCTAGATTCCTTTGGCCCAGTGAAGAACTTTGTGATGTACACTATAGCTTGTTGACAACATACAGTTACTTTCTGATCACTTGACTATACTATACCATAACAATAATAGCACTTGAAGAAGACAAAAACAATGCTTCTGAGACTTACAAATATTTTAGGTGCAATATTGTTCATTACTGAACTTTAAGTACTGTGACGAGTTACACTGTTGAAGCAGCAGTTTCTCCATTAGCCACAGCTGAAGAACACAGTTCATCTTTCATTCCTATAGAATCACAGAATCATGGAATAGTTCAGGTTGGAAGGGACCTTAAAGATCATCGAGTTCCAACCTCCCTCCCACTACATTAAGCTGCTCAGTGCCTTGTCCAGCCTGGCCTTAAACACCTCCAGGGAGGGGACATCCACAGCCTCTCTGGGCAGCCTCTTCCAGTGTTTCTCTATATAGTTGTTTTGATGCTCTTGCTCAGCAAACTCCTTATACCACTGTCAATCTGTCACCTGGAAATCACACTCTTTTTCCGCTGATCAATTGCAAATCTGTTTTAAATACATGTTGAGAAGGCAAAAGGAGAATCAGAGCCTAATTCAGCAAGAAATTAAGTATGTAGTTAGCTACCTCTGAACAAGTAACATGGTTAAAGTTATGCTGAATTGTTTTCTTAATAGGCTTTGCTCTGATGGGATCATATCTGTGGAAAAAAAACTAGGCTGCTGCACTAAGGGATCTAATAAGTAGTTTTTACTCATTGAAGGTGAGTTACAAGACCTCCTTTGGGAAACATAGCAAAGACAACAGTCAAAGGAGATTATCCAGTAGGATAACCACAATTTTCAGTGACCTTACCTCTCTCAAATCATGTAGATTCTTTGATGTTTGACACCACAACAATACATACACTTCCTCTGCACAACTCACCCCATGTTTGTCACGTCTGGAGGGACATACCTCCTCTAGCCCAGGTTTACAAAAGGTTGGAAGACACCACCACAGTCAGTTCACAGCTCCTCCTTAGGCAATTAACTATTGAAACTCAGAATAAAAGTAGTAACAAGGACACTTTGCAATCCAAGGTAAGTGCCTAATCTGAAATAATAAACTGGGCTCCCTGTAGGTCAGTGGAAAGAAAGATACTTCAATACTTAACTGCCAAATGCTAAGTGAAAGCATGAATTCTCCCACAGAACTTCTTAAACATCTATGTAAAATCCAGACCTCATTTCAGAGGCCAAACTTATATTAACTTCAGCAGTGCCAAGACTTCACCCTCAGTTTTCAGTTCCAGCAGGGTAGAAAGCCAACTTTGGAGAAAGTGATGGAATGGAGAAAAAGAAGAAATTCAAAAGTTGGGGGTACAATAACAATTAAAATGAGTGATGAATTTCAGCTGTGAGAGATCTGGGGGAAACTGTCAATAGTGATAGTGTGGTTTCACTTGGGATTTGATCCTATTAATTTTATGGAGAAAACTTTAGCACAACAAAAGCAATTCAAATATCTTTTCTGAAAACTCTCCAAGTCCGTGCAAAGACAAAGACACTTCTTCCATTTCTTAGATGTATTTTTTTAGTTATTTACATATTTTCACTTTCTACTCTCCAGCACTTTTCCAGGTTGCTCAGCCTGATTCTTCACTCTCTCCACACTATGAAAGCTTTATTGTTCCCTGTGAATGCTCCATCACTTACCCCTTCCCAGCTCTGGTCTTGGCACTAATGGGCTCTTTAGAGCTTCTGTGTGAAGACCACCTGCAGCAGAGCTCTAAATGACTAACGTGGAGGCAGGCTGAGATCAGCTTAAACCCGAGTTACAAATGTACTCTACCATTCTTGCAGTTTCCTCCTCCCCAAAACGACTTCATTTCCTACACTAACTGCTAAAGCAATAGCCCTGAAAGAGGGAGCAATAATTTACAGTAACTCTTCTTAATACATGGACATTAATTTTACTTATTGCACCAAGAACAAAATTTACTAGCGACACAGTCCATGATTGTCACTTTGAAGGAAATATGGTAAATTACTCAAATCTATGGATATAGCTGTAGAGATTTATAAAATATTGCCTCCAATAGTTAGAACATGATATACGACTAGAGATGAGGTCATGTCCAGTGTTCATTTTGCTAATTTACTTTTGCAGGTGGAGTTGAAATAGTTGCCAGTTCAGAAAGTGAAAGGTTTCTTTTTCGATACTGAGATATCGAAAGGAGGTTTGTGAAGACAGACTAAATAAAATCAGTTACTTACTAGCAAACACATGAACTCAAAAACTATTTGTGGTATTTTATCCTTGAAGAAGAATAAAACCCAAACAACTATTAATGGTCTGATCACATGAAGACTTGGTGCTAGTCAAAGCACATATTACTTGACTAACCCCATGCCAAGTAGAGTGCTGAAAGGACTAGTCACTGCAGTCAAACACTGGGGCTGATGATACCCACAGTCAGTTCCAACAGCTCACTACTTTGCTATTCTCTTCATCAGGTGGGAAACACACTGAAACCAATGAAATTGCTCAGGTTTCACAGGAATGTGGCTGCAGAATCCATCCAAATAGGAAATTCTCTTACTGTGCAACCAAGCAGATATCAAAAAGCTGCTGTTTTCAAACATCCCAGGCACGTATACACCCAGACACTCACACCAATGCACATGCTGTAGAAATGAAATTAGCAAGTCCTGTCATTTGGTTTTGCATATGATCACATCTGACAGGCATGAGCTCCTCTCTGATGTGTTTTCTTGTTGGTGTTGGAAAGCAGAAACATTTGAAGCCAGATAGGAATGTTCCTGAACACGATGCACTTCTTTGTTCCCCTTTCTTTTTTTCTTTCCTTCTTTCAGTAAAATCATTGGAGATACTTAAAATCCCTAAATCACACAAGGCATATTTTTAATATCTTGTACTAGGAATAGCCTTTTTAATAGTACTGGAAATCCCCATATACCATATCTAGGTGTATACAGATGGATTGTTTCCATATGAAGACATTTTCTTTTGCCATTTTTCATTCTATTGTGTGTATCTGTAACGTATGCTTTTTATAATGAAGGGTTACTCTTAATAACCTTGTATTTATTTTATTTTTTCCTCTTTTTTTGTTAGAAAGAGCAGATGTGATGAAGTGAATGAGAGCTATTGGTTTAATAAAGCACAGTCATCTTCCTTCAGATGTTACAATAAACCAGATTAGATAGAGTTCTAATGGAGAAAGCTCTAATGTTACTCCTGCTGTTGATAAATGGTATGAAATTTCATTTTCCCTGCACTGTGCATCTTGCATACGTGCCTGTGTTTAACTGCTTAGAATCTGGCACTGTAACAACATGAAAAAAAAGATCCCCAGAATCTCAGAATTGTTTGTTACAGGAATGATGATACCTACCTGATAGGGAGAAGTGAACGGTGACAAATCCCTTTCACAAGAGTCTTTACTAAGTTTCTGACTATAATGTTGGGCAGTTAATAACAGAAAATTCAATGTCATTATGGAAAAGGGGCATTAAATCTTTTTTAGGGGTGGAGAGAGTGGATATGCGAATATACTTCAAAGAGAGGGTCTTGTTTTCCTTTTATTCCCTCAGTATTTCCATGAAACCTAAGGCAATGACATCACAACAAAACAAGGTTGCCAAGATATACTATACAAAAACATGGTTACATGGTTTTCACATGGTTACATTTTCTGAAAATTATAGTTCTTGGAGTATAAATCAGAATAATTGTTTAAATCAGAGTGACTGTTGAAACAGATTTACAGAGATCAAATCAAAAATGTAATAATTCTTGTGGTTTCACTAATGCTCAGAGCACCAAATACTTCTGAAAATTTTGGTTGTCAGTTATATATAGTGTTTACATTAACATGCTGCTTGAACAGAGAAAAATATATATTTTAAGATGAAAATGTGAATCCAGGGTTACAAGAATGTTTCTGAAACAGCTAAGTCATCTTGTTTCAAGTAAAACCAGATGTTTGCTTAAAGTGAAAGGCAATCATTTCTTTTAATTATGTTCACTGCTTAGGCCACCAGGAATATCCATATGTGCACACAATGATCCGATTAAAATCAAAGACCTTAGGATGGAGAAAGCAATCAACAACTGAAAGACCACCAAATGACATGCAAGGCACTGACCTGGATTCCACCACCTCCATTCACCCATTTTCACTCAGCAAGCCCAACAGAATAGACCTCTGGAGTCCACCAGTATGCCCTGGGTGAGCCACATCCTCAGATGCTGGAATGATGGATGCTCCCTCTCTGGAGATGTTTAAAGCCAGGCTGGACAAGGCACTGAGAAGCCTGATGTAGTGGGAGGTGTCCCTGCCCATGGCAGGGGGGTTGGAACTCAATGATCTTTAAGGTCCCTTCCAACCCAAACTATTCTATGATTCTATGGGCTCCTAAACAGTGGCTCCAAACTGATGAATCCAGATGAAATGCATTTCTTAACATTGCACAGTCAGTACTTGCAAAAAAAGCATTCAGTGTGTGGTAAGGGAAGAGCTTCTTTGGTCATTTCAGTATGTGTGACATTTTGAGTCTAGTGGAATAGGGAAAAATATGGAAAGTCATAAAGCAATTGGCATGAATAATTGACCAGATGAGAAGTGGATGGATAAATGGAACAAACAAGTGGATTTTCATGTCATCATGAAGTCTTGCTTGTAGGTGCCACATAACTGATTAGCAGACACCATAAACAAAAAACATCAGCATAACTAACCCTTACTTCAACAGTTCTTTCTATCCTGGATGTTTCAGACAGACTTATCAACTGAATTTTTGTCAGTGACTGATTGCTTTGAAGCTTTAAAACGCTTCCCACAGTTTGAAATTTCTGCTCAAAAACTATGTTGCTCATGAATACATTCTCAATCTTCCTATGAGAAAATACCAAAATCTCTGGCCTGTGGAAGGAGATGCACCACCTGCTTGTTTATGGGGCAAAACATGACCATTTGGGAACTAGTGCCTTCCTCTCTTAAGACTTCCTCAGCTCCTCTGTGACAAGCACAGTTGTAAAACCACCTATTTCAATTACAGCTATATATTGTATCTCAAAAATACTGCATTAAATTTATATATTGGGGTAAATTTTGAACTGGTATCAGCTTAAAGGTACAGGATTTTTTTTTCTGTGGGCTTAGTTTTATCTTTTTCTGAGGAATACTCAAGAATATTTCTGATGGCCTTTTATGTCAAATAGCTACTTCATAAGGGAAAGGAAAACTGAATACATAATAAGGTGATAAAATGTCTTTGCAAAAAAATGGATAAAACATACAGCTCCAGTGAAAGCCATTAGGATTTTTAATTCTCATTTCAATAAGCCCAAGAACATCTCCCCATTTTCTTGACACTTCTTCCATGGTGGGATACTCTATTTTGCTTGTACAGCTTCTGCGCTGATGGTGCTCTCTTCTGTTGGTGGATGATCTGCTCTAAACTACTTTTCTCATCCATTCTTTTCAGTAAATCCCCTCACTGAAGGAGAGATCATTTCCTTGCATCCTCACAGCTCTGCAAGACAACCTTTTCCTCATCCAAAAATCTTAGGATAAGTTCATCCTCTACAGTATCCTTTGATAAACATGTATCTGCATAGATACACAACCATCTTCATGATCATTTCATTTTGATCTTGAGAGCCCTGTGGCTCTGTTCAGTCTTTTAAGTCTTCTAAATGTCCTTTTTCACAAGGTTTTACTTAACCATCAGGGCTCTCACAGGGCTCTCAGTACATTGCATCCTGTTCCTTGAAGCTGCTCTCATTGTTTTGACTAAGAAGCAGCTACATTAAAACTTTGGGCCAGGATATTTCGGGGGAAAAAAAAAATCATGCAGACCCTGCAGATTTAGCAGCAGATGCTTGATCTTTGCTGATTAGCACACTGGTGATGTTGCCAGCAATATCCTCTCCAAGGCACACTCCTGTCTTGAAATCTAACATCTTCACTGATTTTCAAGGAGAGATAGGAACTGAAATTAGTCAGCATTGGAGTGGATGACCTCCAAGTACTTCTGGCACTGCTCAATGGAAAGTAGATGGCATTAATGCTGATACAAAAGAGCAGCAGACAGGCTAATTTGGAATCCAGCAAGATTCCAAAATATGTCAAAAAAATTATTTATAAGTAAAGTTATAAAATAGAGTTAAGGCAGATTTTATTGTTTACTTATCCCAGTCATAAAATACACAAGTACAGCAAATATAAACAACAGCAAAACCAGCTGAGCAAAGGCAAGCTTTCAGCTAGCTTAATCATCTCTAAATTCTAAATATTGTCTCGTGATGGATGGCTGCTGGAGTCCATGAAGGCCTACACCAAATTCCACTCCTTGTTCCATGCAGACCACCCCTATCAGGGACACTTCCATCCAACCTTATTATCATTTATACTGCCTTGACAAAGAAAATCTCATTTCCTTGTCACCATTTATGAGTCTTCTGCTGGAATAGGACCTGCTGCCTACCTTTCTCCCAGACAGCTTTTGCAGATGGATTGCACTTTTCCAGTTTCTTTGAAAGAGTTCATGTCTTCCTTACTATGATGCTTTAGGTGAGTTTTCTATTCTAGTTTTTATGCCCTTTCCATCACTGAATTCTAAATGCAACAAAGAATATCCCTTACATACACTGTGAGTTTCTCCTCTTTCACATTTATTATTATTCTTTCCATTCTTTCCCATTCTGCTTTCCATAATAAGTATCCTAGTGCTTATCTGAGAGTGGCTCAGGAAAAAAATTAAAAATAAGAATAATACATAAAAAAGTCACAAATTATATAAATAGAACATTTAAGAAACCTGCTTGTACATGAGTGTCCATTCTTTTTCCTAATACTTAACTGTTCCTCAGTGCATGTTAAAGTGCTTACTTCTATGCATCATATCTGTGAAGAGCAGATTGTTCCACTCTCCTGTATTTGCAAGACTTCTGAAAACCTAACAAATTGGTTTGGAAGCCTCCTGACTGTATGGTATGAATTTAGCACATATGTAATAATTAATAGAATGGATACTAGATAGTTTACTTGATCAGTCTATTTGAAACCTATCATCCTATTTGAAACCAGGCTGAAGAAAACCCAACATTTCTGGAATTTGCAGAATTTGCAACACAAAATTCTATTCTGGGTGGAAATATCATTATAAAGTATGAGAACTTTACAAAACTAATCCATTTTTACAATTATTTCATGAAGTTGAAAAACAGTGAGGCTGAAAAGAGATATGTCCAGTATTTGCCTTTTCCTCTCCCAGTTCTCATTTCATTTAGCCAGAAAATGAACTCAGTGTTTAACAAAAATATGTTGCTTATCAAATAATATCTAATTACTACATTTGTTAAATAAAGATTCATAATTAGGCAGCCTGAGATGCAATCACTATTACAGTTTACAGATAAGAGGAAAGCATTTGAAAGGATCTGAAGGAAACTACAAAAGCATGGGCTAATCTTGGGAAGAAATGAAAACCCATAATCCTTCTTAGGCCACGCTCTGCTGATAATGCATTTGCAATTAAACTACTACATGATTTATGGAAGTCAAGAAGGAAATTACTTAAATATACATGCACTGAAAGCCTGTAACTAGCTCCCACCCTCCCAAAGGATAGGACTTCAACCATCCCAATGACTTAGCTGGGAAGACCTTTGGCTTGTTTTGCAAAATGTTTGTTTGACTTCAACTTCATTGGTCAGTTGTGCTGAGCTAAGTAATACAACTGGAACACAAGTTACACAAGACCTGGAATTATGGTATCAATCCTTGTAAGATATTTTGCAACAAATGGAGAAGTCTATTCTATTTTCATATTCCTTAAGGGAAGTGTTCAGACTAATTAATTTCCACCTGGAACTCAGCACACCAATAAATATAATTATGATCTCTTTCCATTTTTAAAAACTTAGTCTGTTTTAGTCTTTTCTAGTTATCAGAAGATCTCTCCAGGATATGAGTATTAGTGACAATGATTTAAATGAAAACATTTCTCACAAAGTGTCAAAAGCCAAATTTTTTTTAGCATTGAAATCTTTAAATTACCTGCTTTTACCATTTTTAAAGAAGAAAAAACTGTTTAAAGTTATCACATTAAGTCACATTGAAATAATTTTTATGGAGTATATTAGTTCCAGTAAAAAAGCCTATTTGTAGGGGTTTTTGTCTGAGGGGACAGTTTGCAATAATAGAAGATGAGAAGAAAAAAGCAACTAATGACCTTGCTTAATCATATTTTTTTAGTAAAAAATCTAGGAATGAACTACTGATTTGTTAGTATTAAGGAATAAGATGTGGTTCAAGGCTTATGTCAAAGAAAGCCCTTGATTCGTGCATATTCACCTGCTCTTCACCATGTGGGTGGTGAGACACTGGAACAGGTTGCTCAAAGAAGTGGTGGAGGCCCCATCCCTGGTGACATCCAAGGCTAGGCTGAGCAACCAGATCAAGTTCAGGATGTCACTGCAGGGGGTTGGACTGGATGACCTTTAAAGGTCCCTTCAATTCAAGAAATGAATGATCTTATTCTATGATTCTACCTCTTGGTCTCCACTGCAGAAGAAATCCATTGCAGCTATAAACATGGCAGAATTCATTGTCAACAACAGCAGCATTAGTCTTAGCCTGAGAGATGGAGCAGGTTTTATGAGGGGAAAAAATAACACTGACCTTGGGAAAAAATATACAAAATGAAATACAGGATCTAATCTTGTTCACTAAATTCAACCACATTTGTCAGCACAACAGACAGTCCTTACATGCTTGAATTCTAAAAGATCTAGGAAACAGACAACTGGATTAAGAGAAGATCAGAGGTTAGCATCTCTACTGTCAGAAAAGTTGCTGCATCTGCATGCTGAAATTATTAGACACCAGAGAAGTCATTCAGAAAGATTGCCCTCAAAGGCAAGGCTTATTCAGGTCTTGTCTTCATGGTAACAATTTACATTTTGTTTTTGTTTATTGATTGCTTGCTCAGGGTTTTCTGAAGGAGCCGGATGCTTACACTATGTCTCACTTGTGGTGAAATAATTTTTCTGAATACAAGACCTTGAGGAAATGTCCCAGTTTTTCTAGGAACCAACTTTATGTACACTGGTAGAATTATCACATCCAGTTTACTGGTATTATTTTGTCACCAACGCACATACAGACCTTGTCCCCAAAACAATCTTTCTGCTTGGAATAAATAAAAACAACACTTTGTTTTATGGGAAACAAGGGAGAATTCTCATTTTCTTTTGTGTACCATGCATTTATCTCTTCAGTGCTCTTAGTTATACAGTTCAAACTTTAAAAAGTTGGACTTTCTATTTTCCTTTTACATTCACAAAACTCTGTATCTACAACTAAAACCACCATGGAACATAGCTTAGGAACAATAATATGCAGTTTGTCTTGATTAGACCAGCTTGATGTACGTAAGAAAATTCCCATTTCTACAATTATTTTACAAACTGACATTATAGATCTTTTACATTTCAGAAGACTGAAAAATGAGGATTTGAAGACAGAGTATTGGACCAGTTCACATCAAAAGATTTCTGAGGGATGCATCTTGTGCTGGATGAGTGTTCTGCTGAAGGTCTGTGTATAGACAATGTGCAACCAAACCTTTTATCAAGCTTTTTAGCCCTTCTGGAATTATTGCAATTTCCTGAAAGATTTTTTTTTTTTCTTTTTTTCACAATGGAATTTAATGAATTGCAATAAACTTACTTTTTTTGAAATTCAATTGTGAAGTCAGATAGCAGATAATATATACAGGATTTGTTATTTCTGTTCTGGTCTGATGTCTTTTTAGATGAAATACACTTAAAATGAAAACTCTATAAAAATTCCATTCTAATGTAGGTTTCATTCCAAGCATTGTTATAAATATCAACACCTTACAAGATCAGACTACTTAAATTCCTAAGCTTTAGATATAAATTTTGTCATGCAGTTTGCAAGAAATTCAAGAAGTTTACTGTCATCAAAGTGTCTTTATATCACCTTCATATTCATCGTTCCCAACTTGCATAGCGTTAGTCTAATCAATCAACACCCAAAAGTAACTACTTATGGCTTGTTTATGAGCTTTTTCTTTGTGTAAAATATACCAGACTGGCAAATTAGGAAACACACCATTTAAGCATTTCTATGTAATTAAATTTTAAAAATACTGCCTTCAATTACATAATTTTTAAAGTCTTTTGGAACTTGAGAAAAAAAAAAAAAGTTGTTTCTCATTTTAGCCCCAGAATGTTTCTTCTACTGCACATTTTGTTGCATTGTGCAATTTATAAAAAGAGCAACTTGCTAGACACAATGTTCTTTCCCATTTCACACTGTACACATACAAACTGGTGTCTCACAAAATCAACAAGCTGCAACAGAATGCCAAGGTTGTTTATTTTTAAAAAAATTATTTACTTTTTACACTTTATGGTATTTTTAGACGTCTTGAAAAAAATTATACAGTCTCAGATTCTTACACTATAGTAGCAAAGGTTTATTTCAAATTTCTGGATGTCTCCGTGGTCTATGTGACTACACGAAAAAACGGGCCCTTCCCAACCTCGCCTGTAGGTGTCCTCACGAGTGAAGGAGAAACACATTACTGGGAATTTGACAAGTATTTTTATCTTACTAGGATGCTCCATTAGATTTCTGGAGGTCTCAGAGAGTATATACAATTCCATCACAAAGAGGTGATCTTCAAGACTGACCTTGGATAAGAACACACCTCTGCTGCTTCCACAGCTTAGCAACAATAGCCAGGAAGGAAGGAAATCTCCTTAAATGTTACACTTAGAATAATTGTTACAGTCCATTTCATTTCATG
Source organism: Turnix velox (assembly GCA_013400935.1). Lineage (NCBI taxonomy): Eukaryota > Metazoa > Chordata > Aves > Charadriiformes > Turnicidae > Turnix > Turnix velox. The sequence continues at coordinate 125,210 of VZTY01023684.1, read as the reverse complement.
CTTTCTTATGCCAAACAGAACAATATGGACAGCCAATTTTCTTGTGTGTAGAATGCTTAATAAAAGACTTACAGCAGATTTTACTGATACCTACATCATCTTCCATATCCTTCTGCAAAGAGTAGCCTCTCTTTCAGGAATTCAAACCAACGAGTTATGATCCAAACAGTGACCATGATGTTATATGCCTTATCCTAATCTTTATCACCCCTTTCTGCTCTTTACTTCCAGATTTAAATGGTCTCTGGTCTCAGATTCTGTGACAATTTTGCCCATTTTGATAAATGCATGGAATAAAATAGTTGTAAATATTGAAGCACTGAGTATGTAAGTACATCAAGGTAAAAATATTCTAGAATTTTTCAGGAGATCTATTTCAAGCTTATCTTTTGATATTTCAGAGGAAGTGGAATGAATGTCTGCATAAGCTTTGTAATGAAATCTAGGATCCTCCAATGTTAAAGTATCCTTCAGCACTGATTTATGCCTGGGAGTATTTACAAATTGTTAAAAGAAAAAGCTTTATCTTCCTTCTGAAATAAAGGAGTTATTTTCATGGGAGCTTCTCAGTAATTGATGTACTCTTTGGTGCTCTTCTTTGACAAAATCCTATCGGTATTAATAGATCTTCACACAGTGGACATCAGAATAAGGCTCCATGGTGGTTTGTACCAAATTTGAGGAAATGCTGATGACTGAATGATTTCCTTTTATATATTCAAATATCACATTCACCTTTGTATCCATTTGTCCACATGGAGAGTCTGTTTCAAACTGTTCATTAACTATGATTTTCCATCCTTTTTTGAGATAGGACCTTCTTTTTTCACCTGATAATGATTCTCTGCTTAAAATTACTTCTTGGGATCCATTCCTTAGGCAGATTATATCTGTTATGTTGATTCCCTGCCCTTTCTATCTATTCCTCAGGCAGATTACATCTATTATGTTACATTGGTTCCATGCCCTTTCTATCTCTTAGTGAACTAACATCAATCAAAATTAAAATACATAACAATGACCTTTTTCTCTTATCATCTCTGTAATGTTACTGGTACATGTAAAAATTTGAATAAATCTTTTCAAAAAGAAATGCTGATTGTCTTTAATTAAATTCTTTAAATTTATTACCAATTAGGTTGACTAATCTGTATTCCACGCTTTTGTCTGAAACCAAAAAGCAATTCCTTGACAATCTTCTAATCACCAGCATCACCATATTTATTCCTTTTACATATATGCTTGGCACTATCTTTTTTCTGGCTATTGGGCACTTCCAAAATCTTTAAATATTCATTCAAAGTGAACATTACTGACTGTAAAATCTTCGTAGAGCAACAGTCTTTAGCCTCTCAAATGGAAAGAACCTGTATCTGATGCAAATCATTACTTACATCTACATTTTTCCTTTAATTGTGAACAAAAATATTTATTAGATACAGATGTGTTTTTACTGATTGATATTTACTGCTCTAAAAATGGATCAATAACTCTATTGTCTTTCTTTCTTTTCCCCCAAAAGCAGTCTCTTCACATTTGCCTTAACATTTACAAGTAGATTTCCTCTTCATAGTGTCAGTTTTCTACTGCTTACAGTGTAAAAAAAAAAAAACGGCAACAAAAAACACATTACAAATAATTTTCTTGCTACACCTGTTAAAGATATAGGCATTGTTACTGCTGCTTTCACAGGTCAGCATTTTGCTTCCTTTCAACAAGCTTTCCAGTTCTGCAATTGCACAATTGCACTATTTAGGGTTTGCAGTAAACAGTTCTTTAATTACCCTTCACATTTTTGTGATTAAATTTTTACTCCCAGATGATTTGATTTGTAATTGTTTTCAGCTTTGGGAATCTGGTCCCCATGAAGCACAAAGGGGATGCGCACACACGTTACAGACATTAACACATGTGTGTCTCTGTGTGTGCATGTGTGTGTGAGAATTTCTGAGGGTGTGTGGGCGTTTCTGGATGTGTATTACACAGCCTTGCACAGATGGTTAGCACTTTTATATTTATATAAAGCAACCATAATCAAGTTGCAAACACTTGAGCTGAACCATGAGTACTGGGAAATTCCTTCTACTAGCTTGATGCTGAATGCAGAGCTGTCCTGTGCTGTGTGCAACACTTTCTGACTTAGACAATCAACATGTACCATGTTTTGAAATGCTCAGGACATGCAGTACTGGCAGCAGGCAGCTGCCTGAAATCCCCCTGAAGAAATTCCTCATCCTTCCCCAGACAGTGAATGCCGGTGCTGCTTGTTCAGTTTGGTCAGTATGACCAATAGTGACAATAATGTCAAAATAAATTAAGATCACAAGTAGAATAGAAGCACAGAAGAAAATAAATGCAAATTACAGATCTCTCCATGACTGAATTACAATCAAGTTACTCCTAAATGAGGCGGCCATAAAATATCGATGAGGCAGAGTTTCAGAAGTTCAAATGAGCAGGCGTTTTCCATGGTCAGAGATCAAAAAGCCAATTTGACCAAACCAAAGCAAATGTCACGCACCTTGTGGTGTCAGATAGAATAATTACATATGATAAATCAGAAATTAAAACATCTGCCTTGCACCAATAGGGTAATTCATCATTATTGGTATCTGATTTTTCCTATGTGAAATGGATAAAATCTTTTATCTTTGAAGAATTTGTAAAGTAAGGGTCTCGCTCATCACCACTGTTAATTTTGGCACTGGTTCTACAGCCACATATAAGGATACCTTAAAGGTTACACCAGTTCTGCTTTGAAACCCAGGGAGAGGCACCAAATTGTGTTCTACTTGGCCTCCACCTGACTCTGTAGAAGAGAGTAGAATTTCCTGAAGTTTCCCCTTTCTCATGGAGATATGAAGAACGCTGATCCTGGTGCAATCAAGTTCACAAAGCTGATTCCTCCTTTCCTTCCTTCTTTCTTTCTTCTTTCTTTCTTTCTCTCTTTTTATCTTTTTCTCTTTCTTTTCTTTCTTTTCTTTCTTTCTTTTCTTTCTTTCTTTCTTTCTTTCCTTTCTTTCTTTCTTTCTTTCTTTCTTTCTTTCTTTCTTTCTTTCTTTCTTTCTTTCTTTCTTTCTTTCTTTCTTTCTCTCTTTTTATCTTTTTCTCTTTCTTTCTTTCTTTTTTTTTTCTTTCCTTCTTTCTTTCTTTCTCTCTCTTTCTTTCCTTCTTGTGAAGGGCCAGGTTAAAATTAATAGATTCATTTAAATGTACTGTCCTGGGATCACTCAACAGTTATCAGAAAAAAGATGAAGGAATCTCCAAAGAGAGTTCATTCCACTTATTTCAGGATGAAATGAAACAACTTTCTGATAAGTCTGTTTCCCTGCAGGAAGCATGTAGCTGCGTATGTCAGTCACTCAGCATTTATTCAGCTCAATTTAACTGAAAAGAAATCCATCCTAAACATTAAAGGGAGAAATCCCCTTTCCTATGAACCATTATGTATGACCATTTAAAAACAAAACAAAACATCTACCCTCTGCTTTTGTTAAGAGCTTGATTTACAGCAGCCCTTAGGACATTATCTACTGATTATGATAACAGATTAGTCAAATAAAATGTGCTAACAGGATGTATGTCACACTATATCACATCTTCAGAGTCAGGAAAATAGAGAAAATAATAGTATGTCTTAATCTCCTATCTGAAGACTGTTTTCATTTGGCCTCTTCTGACTTTCTAATCTTTATAAAGGCAAATGATAAACCAGGATGTATGTATCATAGTGATTATGTCACAGTTCATACAGTGGTTATTATTAATGTTCTCATTAACTGTGTCAAAGATCAATCTATTATAGATAAGCACTCAGATGCAGGGGTGGAACAAATGGAATACAGTCTCTAATGGACCTGTATTTGTTGGATTAGGGCATACACAGATGTCTTAAACTGGGAGCAAGAGGTTCCGGGACCTGCCAGTACACAAGTAGCACTTGTTATCATCAGTAGAAACTGAGAAGAGACATTCAGTCAGCTAAAACTTCCATGGGGAGCTACCTCACTGCTCTTGAATGCAGAATTGTCCCAAGGGTCCCAGTCATAGAACAGTTTGGGTTGTAAGGGGCCTTAAAGATCGAGTTCCAACACCCCTGCCATAGGCAGGGACAACTCCCACTACATCAGGCTGCTCAGTGCCTTGTCCAGGCGGGCCTTAAACACCTCCAGAGAGGGGACATCCACAGTCTCTGAAGATCAGCTTTATCAAAATACAAAATGTTAAACTGGGAAAAGATTATTTCAGAAGTTCAAATCAAATCTTACTTTAAAACCATTGTATCCTATAAAGACAAATTTTCTTCCCCTAGCTAAGGCTTAGGGGAAACCTAAGAAGGCAACTCCCTTTTTACAAGGATTCATATGGAAAAGATGAAGAGTAACATATACAAGTTACTTTTGGGGATATTCTGAATGGACACAAGAGGAATTTTTTTCCAATGAGAAGCATCAGGGAGAGATTCAAATAATCTCTCCAGGGAGGTACGGCGTTCCTCAACATTAGGCACTTTTAAGATTCGGCTAGATGGGGTGCTTGGCCATCCTGTCCAGACTGTGCTGATATTCTACAACCATGCCTTCTAGCTGTTGAGCCTACTCCTGGTTTGAATGAGCCCTATTCGTGGGCTTCTTGTGCAATAGGATACTCTGAGCAGCATTTATAATAGCAGAATTTATGACCACATTTCCATCGTTATGCTGTTCACAATATGATGCACCTCATTTCCTTGGAAGGACAGTTTAGCATGATGCAAAGATAGGAACTGTCTGCAGAATGACAGGCTGTGTGCCTAGATCTGAATATCTGCATTTCTGTTCATCTTCTGTTTCTTAGACCTCAGTTATTGCTTCACATTTGCAATTACCTGTCTCTCCAAATTGCTTCTTTCTGTAAGTTGATAGGATGAGAATAGTTACTGTGATCTAAAGTGGCCTATCCCTTAAAGGACTGATCAGAAATTCCAAAAGTCGACAAACCACAGTGATTTCAATTAAACTCTTATTGGATAACACATTTCTTCTTGTTTTCTAGAAAGACTAAAAACTGTAGAATGAGGTATTCTACATCTCATCACCAATAATCCTTGAATAGTGTCCAAGCAATGCTTGATACCTTTTGTCCTAGAGGTTATCATCCTTATTGGGATCAGTCATGCATGCTGACTTGTGACTGTGTGCCCCATAATATTTCCAAACATAGAACCATAGAACAGTTCAGTTTGGAAGGGACCTTAAAGATCATTGAGTTCCAACCCCCCTGCCTTAGGCAGAGACACCTCCCACTACATCAGGCTGCTCAGTGCCTTCTCCAGCCTGGCCTTAAACACCTCCAGAGAGGGGGCATCCACAACTTCTCTGGGCAACCTCTTCCAGTGTTTCACTACCCTCACCCTAAAGAATTTCTTTCTTATATCTAGCCCAAATCTATCCCCTTCCAATTTACATCCATTATTTCTAGTGTGGGCTCTGTGAAAGGAGCTAGACACGGCTCTGACATACATGAGCGCTACTTCCAATGAAATCTCTGGGAGTGATGTGTACATCTCAGGGCAGAGTTTGGGCCATAAAGTTTAAGTACAAGCATCTGGGCACAATTTTCTCCAGTGAGCAGGATTCCAAATTTCTGTAACATCTGCTGTGGGAACTATAAGTACTTTATATTAATGTTTTACACTGTGTTAGCTATAATCACCTTTTTTTAATGGGAAAAAATGCAGTCATCTCCACCTGGTGATTTCAGTGATGCAGACACCTGTCTGCTAGGAATTGGACTCAGAGCATCAATGCAATTCACACAGGCAACTGAAGGGCTGTGAGATGCTGATGGCCTTAGGTTATAGCTTGCAAGTGACCCGTGTGTGCTGTGGTTTTTTTTCAGCAAAACATCATTTTCAGATAACATCTTGTTTCCCCACAGGGATTCGGATGGTTCTGTCACTTCGTATTTTTGCAGACTGTTAGGCTAAGAGATAACAAACACACTCACACAGAGTAAAGAGTCCTTTAGCAGTGCATTTTGTTCAGAAATAGAACATTTCTGTGGCATCTATCATGATTCTATTAATCTTTTTCCTACTCCTATCCGTAAACATATAGTTACTCTGATGGTTTAATGTTTGCCAATAATGTCAGCAGTCCCTTTAGCTATCTCTGGTTTCTTGATGTTTGTTGTCAATCTCATTATGGTCCTAAATAAGAGGAAGTGCTCAACCATGTTTTATATTTAAAGCTAATTTTTCTCATCTGTCTAATTAAGAGAATAGCAGAATCCAGCACAGTCATGCATCCCTCACTTCGGTGTATAGTCATTGGTAGGCTGTTATCAATACTCGAGTCAGTCAAATTAAAAGAAGCTGGAAGAAATATACATTCAATTTTTAGCTACAGTTGTAATCTTGAACTATAGCTTGAGTTATCAAGAGCTAGGTACATAGTTACATTTCAACAAAGAACAAATCCTACATGAATCTTTTTATCCTAGGAGGAATACTTTACCTCTTCTGCTACTATGCTTCAGTTTCAAAACTGCGCAAAAGGAATTATTTTCAGCTCTATTTGTTAATTAATTCTTACTTCCTGTCCTGTGGAAAACTGATGGAGATTCAGTCTACTACAGTAAATTCAGCCCTAGATCCCCACCTGAGACAGCACCAGACGGTACCCTGGTCTGGTATCAGTATCAAGAGATGGGGTTTCTGAAAATACAAAGACCGCTGCATGGATATATGCATGTTTTGTCATAGACAGAATCTTTAAGTTGAAATGTATATGTAAGACCCAGCATCCTATTAAAAAGCCATGCAGGAACCTCCTACCATCAGTGAAGAACAAATCACTGAGTGATTTTCATCTCCCCTGAATGAACCTCCTGGAGATAAAATCACCCTCTCTCAGAAAAACCGTGCAGAAGGATGTGCCACGTATCTGCAAAACCCCTGGGAGAAACTCCTCTCTTTCTCTACACTTCTAATTCTCAGGTCACTACACCTGAATGCAATTTTGCCTTCTTGGATGAACATGAATGAACTCTGATTTTTTTTAATCATCCACTGTGTGTTGGCTAAGCTGTAAAAGCAAGCAACTGAGGTACTTCTAGTACCTGAGTCAGGGTTTAGTAGGTAAGATAACAACACAGCTGCAAAGGGTCAATTTGCTAAAGGCAGCTTAAAGTCAATATGGAAGTATAATTTTCCCCTCCTTGTAATTTTCTTCCCACTGATTCCAGTTCCAAGCATTGAGATGGACTGAAGAATGCATGTTTGTACAGGATAAGCAGGCATGGAAGTCACAGACAAAAAAAATGCCACAGAACCTTTATTTTTACTGTTACTTCAGTTGTTGCTAAGGAGGAGGTTTTCTTCCATGCAAAATAAAATGTAATTGAATAGATTGAAGTTCTCCAGTTTAAACTGCATATTATTAGCACTGGCTAAGAAAAGTCCTAATTTTCTGGCATCTTCAAGCAGTATGCCTTCAAAAGGGAAAATTAATAACTTGCTTCTTACCACAAGAATGGGCCATAAGTGGTATTGCTAGTCAAGAGCTTTAAGCTCTTCAGTTGTTTGGATGAGAATGGCCTAGAAGAATCTTTCTAGACTTACCAACATTGTGAGAACCTTCCACTTACTCTTGGCTTGTTAAGTGTGAATTCTTATTTTGCAAAGAGCCTGGAGATCTTGCCAAAGCTAATATTCTGGGGTCCATATGTGTTAAGTGATCATCAAAACTGGAATATGGCACTAGGGATTCAAATGGGGGAAGCCTCTCAGAGACACTTCAGCCAAGGGGTAGGAATTTGGATTTTTTCAAGAATAAATTTAGAGCAGACAAACTGCCAAGAACAGATCGTTTGAATTTTGGAAAAATTTAAGATGAGAGAACTTTTCTGCAGGCTCTGTGCACAAGACAAGTGGTCTTGGGAGGTGGTGCAATTTCCTTAGCATAGACTGTGTAAAATTAAAAGTAACTGTGCTCAAAATAGTGGCCTCTGAGACCACAATAATATGCACTTTTGCAAAATCTTTTCTACATCCATTGGAATGAATTTCTGCCATTAAAGCATTACATGTCCATTCATCACATATCTGGAGCCCTCAACACAGGAAGGACATGGAGCTATTGCAGCAGGTCTAGAAGATGGTCAGAGGGCTGGAGCGACTGCCCTATGAAGACAGGCTGAAGGAGTTGGGGTTGTTCAGCCTGGAGGAGAGAAGGCTCAGAGGGGACTTCATAGTAACTTATCAGTACCTGAGGGGGTCCTATAGAAAGGCAGGGGAAGGGCTTTTTAAGATGATATTGGATGGAAGGACTAGAAACAATGGATGTAAATTGGAAGGGGGTAGATTTAGACTTGACATAAGAAAGTAATTCTTTACAGTGAGGGTGGTGAAACACTGGAACAGGTTGCCCAGAGAGGTTGTGGATGCCCCCTCTCTGGAAGTGTTCAAGACCAGGCTGGACAAGGCACTGGGCAGACTGATGTAGTGGGAGGTGTCCCTGCCTATGACAGGGGGGTTGGAACTCAATGATCTTTAAGGTCCCTTCCAACCCAAACTATCCTATGATTCTAAGAATGCAAATAATTGTTATGCACTTTCTAATGTTTTAACAGAATCTGGCTAACACTGAAAAAAAAAAATCCCTTTTTTTTTTGCACTTTCTCTACTAAAACTCTAGATGTTTTGTCATGCATGATTCTAAGGCTTAAAGCTGGAAACACATCTTCCAAACCTTGTTGTTTCCAAGTGATTTCAATGCATGTAGCAATAGGTACATTATTACAGATACAGTGAAATATCTTTCAGACATTAATGCTGATAGCTATACAGAAATGGCTGAAATTAGGATAAATTAATCCAGTCTACATTACACATATAACAGCTCTGATAAATATCCTTAAAATAAAACAGAAATTATTTAATCTCATTTACATAGCAGTTAGTTTGATCACACATAATAATATGCAGATTATTTTCAGTCAAGATGGGTAACAATAACCTCTGTATAGCCCAGTGCTTTTCTGGCTTGGCTTCCAGGAGAGGTGAGCTCTCCTTAGAAAAGCACTAAGAAATATAAACCCTTTCTCTGAGATCATTCCATGAAAATATTTCTGATCTCCCTTAGTTTAGCATACAGATATTACTATATTACTGTAACACTCTGCTAAACCAAAATCCCATGTAATGTCATAAACCTTCAGATAAGTACAACTGATGCTAAACATTAAACAGGAACCTGATCAGAACATATTGAACTTTGATCCTTAGTCAATATAAATTGAATATTTAGTAATAGAAAAAAATACAAGAATCAGCACTGAAGATTCAGTTTGCTTGATCTGTGTGAACTCTTTAAAGTGAAATGTAAATATCCCAGTGACAACAGCTTTCTCAAAAACTGATGTCCTCTATTTTATCTCCAATGACATTGGCTTAGCAAGGTTTGACATCTATAATTCCATCAAATCTTTCCTTATATAACTCCCTATCCAGAACTGAAGAATACTTCTTCTAAGGAAACAGTGGGAGCTTTTTATGAGAAGTTGATATAAACACGGTAACAAGATGAAGGGACAGCAAGCAGATGGTCTTCTGACTTCTCATTCTAAAGCTACTGTAGCAGGTGTTGAAAAAGCCTTCCATCCTCTTAATGTAAATATGTGGGGGAAACAATCTTTTAGCAAAACCACAGAAAAGAGCAATGACTGTGTTTTCTGTAGTTAATCAGTGGGAAATGTTCAAAAGTGCAATTCCTTTCAGGGGACTGATTAATATTTCAAACAAATGTGTACCAAACAAAGGAGATGTGGCTACTCAATGGCTATAAATTACTGCAGATTACTCTGGAGAAAGGTCTGGGAAATAAAAACCACTGTTCATAAGGGCCAGGATGTTGGCATGAAAATAGTTTGTATTTACATTCTAGCATTTTCATAACATAAGATGAAGTCATTTCAGAGTAATTTTTGTTCTGATTTTGTTGCATTGCAGCCTTTTGTGTTTCCTTGGGAGGCCTTCCTGCTACTCACCACAGGAGATACACGTACACAGAGCTAGGCAAAACCAAAAGTACAATTCGTACAGTTATTAGTGTCATCCAAGAGCTACGAATACTTAAATAAAGGAAAAACTAATTTCAGTTAATTGCTTTCCTCCTCCTATTTTCATATTTACAGAGGATGAGAAGAAGAATGGAAACAGGAGGAAAGACTGGATATGTTCAGTGCTGTAATCCAAAGAAAAGTTCTATTTTTTGGTCTAAAAACCAGCTAAGATTCTAAATTTCTCCTCTCTTTAGTTCTGCAAAACACTACTTTATGGTCATCACCCCCCATTCGAAGCTCTTACATACACTCATGAGATCAGCTGGCTGGAAGACACAGTTCTTTCATTTTATTGACTCCATAAACAGTCAAATAAGAATGACTGTGCTCAAGTTTCAGGGAACATTCAGTCCAGACAGGTTTAGTGGATTAACATTATGGCTAATCTTGCAATTTGAGTATGAATATTCAAATACTAATGAATCAGAAGTGAGCATCTGAATAGGAAGCATGCTGTTCAACTAACAGACTAAATTACTGACACCAATTTATAGTATTCACCTAAATAAATTACAAAATTATAAAATCATTGTCTTCCATACTTATTTCTGTCACTGGTTTTCACTTTCTGCTCATCAGATTTTCAGAAATAGACTCAGAATTTGAAAGGATCTGGTTTTGTATATTCTATGTTTTATTTTGTGGGCATGTTGTATTTGCCACTTCTCTTAACTGCAATTGAGCTACAGTTTGCCAAGGCCCCAACAACAAATAAATTAATTTAAACTAAATTGTAGGCATCAAAAGTTAGTACTCATATATAAAATCTTTAAAATCTTTTAAAAACAAGCAATATTTTCCACTGAACTAGTCCTTATTTTAATTTGCTGCACAGAGAAGAATAGAACACACAAACTAAAACAAACAACTCACTGGAATTATTTTTTCTTACTATGAACCACGAGTATTTTATATTTAAAGAGAGGAATCACACAAATTTAGATGTATCTTGTCTAAATAAAAGGGGAAAGTCCAAATAAGTAAGAAAATATATGCCTTTCTGCCCTTAGAAACCTGAAGTATTAATAATCTGTGAGGGAGAAGATGGTAAGTTTCCATTAGACTTATCTCTTGGTTATAATCACAGACACACAGAACAATTTAGGTTGGAAGGAACCTCTGGTGGTCTCTAACCCAAAGAGAATCCCCTATCTAAAGTAGGGTCAACTAAGTTGCTGAGGCCCTTGTCCAGGCAAACTTTGAGTATCTCTGAGGTTGGAGGCTGAACAGTCTATTCCAGTGTTTGACCTCCTTCATTCTGTTTCCTAATATATAATTGTGATTTCTCATTGTTTTTCACTTCAGAGTTTCATCTCTTGACATCTCTGAGAAGTCTGTTTACTGAACTTGTTCCAGTGTGTCCATGGCTTCCTTATACTGGGGAGCCCAGAACTGGATGCAGTACTGCCGATGTGATGTCACAAAAGCCAGATAAAAGGGAAAAATTGCTAAAATATTCTCTCTTTTCTTTTGCTGCAAGACTGAAGAGAAGAGCAAAGAAATGGTAAGAAATTGACTTCTAGGAAAACATCAATTATTAAAGTCAAATGAAGAATGAACAAGATAACAGGGTAAAAAGTAGTTGAAGGATATAAGTGGAGCAGAAATACTAATTTAGGAATTTATGATGTGGGATGAATTTGACAAAAACATATTTAAGATGGTCATCTGCAAGAGCAGTCTGTTGAGATTAAGTGATCTGGAAGTCTCCAGTCTAATAAGAGGGAAGGTTCATCCCTTAGCAGAGCAAAAGAAATGGGCTAAAAAAGACTAGATCCCATATTTTCTGGAGAGTGGGAAAAATACATGTCAAAGCACTGGATTAGAACTGTAGGGAAGAAACTTCCTGAGTTCTCAGATGAACTGGTGCATCACAACACAGCATGTATCCTTACAGCTGAAGGTTCAAACCTTTTGGTGGGCTCATCAAATGTCCAATTGGGAATGTCTCCTGGCACATATCAACCCAGGTACAATCCACAAAGATACTATCGAGCCCAGAACTGTGTGAACAGCTTTACAATATGAGTGTATTTCAGTGCATGAGTTGATGTTTTAGACTAGTTTTGTCTGCTAATGTAGCCAGAAAGTACCATGGAGCATCTCAGGAGTCTCTTTCCCTACCATCCCCAAGTGTTTAAATCTAGGAAAGTTAGCAACAGACTTAAATGTAAGTCATAAAGATCCCAGGGTAAAAATCAAAAGCTATGTCCCTCAAATAAGCAATTTTCTGTCCTTCTGCCAGGAGGATTAAATAAATAATTAAATTAAATAAATAAACCAGACAGAATGCTCCAAAGATCTACAAATCATCAGATTTTATTGGATGAAACAGGAAAAATCTTTTTCAGTGAGGCAAAGAGTATATTACTAACAGTCCTTATCTTCCATCAGGGAACAGCTAGCTGAAGCATCTCGAAAGGAGAAAGAGACATCTATTTGGTGGCCAAAGTCCAAAATGTCTTCATTTTTATGGGGGAACGAGTGCATCTTTTCCTCCAGTCTGGACCTAACCAGAAATCTAAAGTTGCGTCATGTCCTTCCTGCCCATTGCACCACTTGCCATAAGAACAGATGTACTGGGTCAGATCAAAGGTCCATCTAGTCAAAAATCTTTTTTCCAATGGTGGTCAGTAACAAAAAAGTTAATAAATAGGAATGAGTGAAAAATCCAAATAATTGCTTAGATTCTTAATTATTCATAGTTTGTCACCGTAAAACAGGTCCTTTCAATCCCCTCCCATCACCACAAACCCTATCTTAAGGCACTGAATTTGGTGTGTGTCAGTGGGTGTGAGTGGATAGAGGCAAGAAGCAATGAATTCCACATCTTGAACGCCATGCTTTGTAATAAACATTGCTTTTAAAACATCATGGATTTGGCCCAAGAGAGTTGAGTCGTTCTGCTGCTTGTTTCAACAATCTATTAAAGACATACATGCTTGCATATTCTCTCACTCTCAATATTTTCTTTTTCTGACCAGTTGGATAAATGTTGATAACGTGGTAAACATTCCTATTTTTAAAAAAAGCTCCACACTTTTCAAGGATGTGCATTTATAGGATTATTGGACTTCTTCATGACATAATGTAAACTCTTCTGCCAAAGGATGGACTTGATGTGAAGGCCAAATTTTAACTGGAAACACCCTTGTTTTTTCACAGCAGAATGCCATACACTGTGTGTGGGAAAAATCTTGTCCAAGTCAGCCTTGCAGGGATTACTGAAATACGAATACTGTTCCTAAAGAACTGCACTTGAAAACCCTCTGATCACTTGCATAGTTGTGGATTAATTTGATTTAAAATACCCATAGGCATCCATCCTCTGGATAACTGGAGTATGCAGCGGAAACAGGATGCCAGAGCTACGTAGGTTCTTCCAAAGTGGCATTTCTGAAGCTGTTACTCATAACATAACCATCAGCACAGAGCTTCACTTTCAAAGATTACACTCTTAAATCAAATCTGAGTGTGCTCAGTTTGTTCACTGCTGTTGATAATGAATCTCAGCACAAATAGTCCTCTCAGAATAAATCAACAAAATTCTCCTAATTCAGACTCAGTTATGATCACAATGGTTTGCACTTGCAGAGGTAAAGGGGCTTAAGAAAGGAATTTTTCCCTAAGAAAGCAGATCCCACTATGGCAAAGTAGGGGGAAGATCTGTTTGCATGAGTGAACACAGAGCAGGCAGGCACAGGCAGGGACATGTCTCTGACTCCACTTAACCCAAAAATATCAAACCAGTTGGCTACAGGACCAACAAGAGCATCTAAGAGACTATTTTTTCTACACAGGAAGGGGTAACATCACTTTATCTCTTCCTTCTGGGATGGAATATATACCAGATCACTAATTGTCAGGTATGCACACATTTGTGTGTCTGTGTGTACACCTGCAAAGATGGCTTTTGATCAAGGTCTACAAGACATCCTAGTGTTGAGGTTTCAATCTTTGCCCATCAAAAGGCATCTTCCAACATCTTCCTCTCTCACTGTTTCCATTCTGCTGCAGCTTCCACGCCTCACAGACCAACAACCAGACATTGAAAGCATTTCAACAAAATGTTTACTAACTCAAAAAAAACCAAACCAAAAACCCAAACCCTAGCAGGAAGCCATGCGTTTTCATGTAATGCCCGTGAACTCAAATCAATGAAAATTTCAGTTCCTCTATAAACATTTCAGCCAGCTCTGAGCAACATACAGCTGACACTTCCTTCAGTCCAGGAAGTACTAAACAGCAACAAAGGTTTTGATCCAAAGTAGTGCTTTAATAGAGTAACAACAGAGCCCTGTGCCATCCAGCTGACTTCTAAAGGTCCACTCATTGCCACACCTGGAAAGGCACTGGCACTGCTTATGCCTCAAAGACAGAAAGCACCAGAGTAAACTATGGAGCCAACAGGGAAAGGAGAGGGACTGCTGCTCCAAAGGTTTAACCAAAGCTCTGATGGTTCTGTTTGAATCTTTAAAAGTTTACTGTCCCCTGCACGTTTGAATTTTCAGTAGAAGCTGAAGTTTTTCAGCCCCATCCTTAACCACTCCATAAAAACAGTGGGGGATCAACTCAGCTTAACTTACATGAAGGGAACAGGGCTGCCTTTCCAACTTGGCAGTGTCTCCCCTTCGCTTGCTGAAGCCAAGCACACTGCCAGCAAGCCCCAGGTGTGCGCCACATGAGCAGGTGAAGAAAATAAAAAATGTTTATGTGCATTGCGATGACAGTTCTGAGTCCATATAAAGCAGAATACATGACAAGGAGTGTGGCTATCCCAAGATACCAACATTCCTCATGTGCACAAACAGGCAGAAATCCAAAGGCACTATATGCCTTCATCTGCTTGGAAAATTCAGCGGACGGGTGCTCTTTTGCATGGATTTTTAATTTTTTTTTGTTTCAAGTTGATTTGTTCTCTCTGCTGAACTGCTATTTTTTCTTAATACATTTTAATTTTCCTCAAAATAAGCAGCAAGGAACTGTTTTACAAGAAGACAGGATCTCATACTGCAATTACACAACTGCACCAATTTAAGTGAGATCAGAATCAATCACAGACAGGTCCTTTCAAAGCCACTAATTAAATCAACCTTTGAAAACCAAAGTTTAAATTGGAACTGTCCCTGTGACAAAACCCTCCATACTTATATAGCTCAAACAAGAAAAATCTAACACACAGCTCTTTTTTTGAGACAGTAACAAAGCTGGAGAGGGGTCTGGAGCACAAGTCTATGAGGAGTGACTGAGGGAGCTGGAGTGTTCAGCCTGGAGGAAAGGAAGCTGAAGGGAGACCACATCACTCTCTCCATCTACCTGAAAGGAGGCTTCTCTTCTCCCAGGTCACAGGTGACAAGACAAGAGGAAAACACCTAAAGTTGTGCCAGAAAAACTTAAGACTGGATATTAGGAAAAACTTCTTCACTGAATGGGTTGTCAAGCATTGGAATTGGCTGCACAGGGAACTGGATGAGTCACCATCCCTGGAAGTGCTTAAAGGACAAGTGTATATGGCGCTTGGGGACATGTGTTAGTGGTGGATTTGGCAGTGCGAGCTTAATCAGTGGAATCGATGATCTTAAAGGCCCTTTCAATCCAAATTATTCCATGATTCTATTCCATGTAACACTCCACCAAGTTGTAGAAAGTGTCCCAAGGTGAAAGTCTCTTGATTCCATGCTGTTTCTGGAATGCTTGTTGGCATGGGGGGGGGTGTGAGTGAAAGCAAAAGAGAGAGTGAAAGAGCATGTGTATGTTCATGTTTTCCTCTTTTTCAAGCAGAGACATAAAATTCAACAAGAAGGGGATCATACGAGGTTTAAGTCAAAGAATGAAAAACAAAACCGGCCTCTTAAAATTTTATTACCACATTCACTTTTAAAAAAGAAATATCTTTAACTTGTAAACTACAAAGTAAAATGGAGTATGTATATCTAGAACTGTATCTAGTTTAGAAACATGAAACAGCCCTACACTTCAGGTTGGGAGGTAGTGAGATGGTGGCTTCCAACCAAATTAGTTACTAGCTACATTCCGTTTCCTGAACGTGCACTGGCTGCCTCCGCTCTGCGGATTGTTACCAGCTTCAGCATTTTTAAAATATTTCCCATTACCCTTTATTTGATATTTTATGCTTCCCCTCATAAACCCTTTAAACAGATTAATCGTGCCTGTGATGTTTGTTTGCAAGTACAGCTGCTCTTCCTTCCAGTTTGTTTTAAAATTGTGATGTCTCAAAGACAGCCTCGTAAAACTGACGGGTGGATCTGCAAACAAGCAGAGTTTTATCGGAAAGGAAATCCAGCTAAAGTTATTGGGTAAAACATTTGAGTAATGCTCAGGGATACAAAAAAGAAACAACCTCACCAAAAAAAAAAATCAGAGGAGAAAATTTTTAAATATCTAGAACTTGAGCCACATGTTTATTATGTCTAGATAAATACTGTTAATCCTGTGGTTTATTTTGTTCAGAATATATGCATAGAGCTCTGGTAAAATAGGACATCTTAGAGCAAATAATAAATCCGCCCTGAAGAGCCTAAGAGTAGTACTAATTGGTTTAGGGCTGTCATGCTGTACCTCCACACAAAGTGCTACATTTCAGAATTCTTTTTTTGTTATTAGCTGGAAAGGATGGGTGAGGTTTCAGACCAAAGCAATTGCTAACTATAAAACCAGATCAAATAAAGGCTTGTTTGAAAAGTGCACCTTTAAAGTCTATTTGTGAGATACACTGTTCAGCTGTTAAATGTCTTGTAAAATTTCCAAGAACTTTGCTGAGCTTTCTTCATAAAATCTATATTATTTTCATAGAAGATTAATGATAGGCTTATTAAAAAATCAAAAACTTGGAGAGGTTTTTCTGTGATTATGAGTAGGGGTCATCACACTACATTACTTTGGAATGTTTTTATAAGTTTTGTCAGTATAACTACACTTTAAAAAAATCTTTATACCAACTTTTTGAAGTCTGTTTTTCATTTTTAAAGGATATAATCCATTTTTTCTCCTCTGTTTACAAGTACATGCATAATAGAAAAATATCATGCTCAGTTCCAGCTACATAGTACTATTGGACCTGGTTTATTTGTGGTTCTAATTGAGCAGCAGTGGTCAAATCAAGGTGGCTGTGTGAGTAGGTGACAGGCAGGATTTTCACAGTGGACTAACAAAATTTGCACACTGCAAATGAAGACAGAGCATGAATGGAGGGAAAACAGACCCTGACCCTCCTTTTGGTGGCCCAAAGAGATGGGCTGTTGCTCTGTGTGACTGACTCAATGCAGGATAAAGGCTGCAGAGTCTCATTTGGCTGCCAGGGTGGACTTATGCTTCAGGATGGAAAACTTTCATAACACAAGCAAGAAATCCTCTAGAGCTACTGCAAGCAGTGAAGAATGCCACAGGGAGCAACCTATCTGAACAAAGGACTGAGTAGCATTGTCTGCCCCTTCACAGCCCATCAGGGTGCAGTGCTTTCCGTACCCAGTAAGTGATTTTGCTTTCTTTTCCTGCAGAGTGGGACAGCCAAGCAACAAAACAAACAAACAAATAGATCCAGTACAGGGTTCTGTTCAGTGACCTGACCTTGCTTTGTTCCCTGTCTCCACAATGGAGGACAGGGTTATTTTGCCTTTTAATGAGCAGCTGCCTGCAACTGTCTCTAGCTGCTTAAATAGAATCAGAAAGAGGTTTAGGTAAAAGAATAAGCCATGTTTTCCATGGTGCCTAATTTGAGATACTCTAAAAGTAGATGAAAGCCAAGAAAATCAGCCCGTTTGAGACATCAGAAATGAGCACCCAAAATGTAAGTAGCTATCCAAAGCTCTTGGTCACAATGGCCTGGGTTCATGCCATACCAAGGCAGCACCACTATAGGTGGGATTGGATTTGCCTTCACCCATCATACAACACAGATGGGTATATGCAGAAAGTAGCTGAGGTCTTACAGAGCAATTCAGATGCTGAAGGAGACCAAATTACTCTTGGTGGTGCCTATTTCTCCAATAGTTAGAATGAAAACAAACTGTGACTGTGTTCCTAACTCAGGCACCTTATTTTGGTTGCCTGAAACCAGGTCTCTGTGTTTAAATACCTTTCCTTAAGCTTATGTAACATAAGTAATCTCCTGTAATGGTATGTATATTTTTAAACAGCTTCTTGAAGTGCAAAGTCATCAGTCACCTCTGGATAGCACAACATTTAACGGAGAGAAAGAACATAATGTAGAATAAAGACATTTATCCCTTCTACCTGGAGAGAAATTATGATTGAAGTGGTAGAAGTATGTTGGAACATTTTGAGCAATTACTATAAGCAATAGTGTCAGGATACCATCTTATATTGATAAGTATCTGAACCTAAAATCAAGGAAGAAGTACAAACAATCTAAATCCTTTTTTTTTAAAGAAAAGAAAAGAAATAAAAGAAAGGAAAAGAAAAGAAAAAAGGAGAAGGGTGGGGGGAATAAAAGCCACAGTGATGAGAAAACCTTATAATCACCAAGATGCCCCTACAACCAGCTTTTTCCAGTTTGAAAAAATAATAAAATCAGAAGAGCTTATGCTGGAAGGGATCTTACAAATCAACTAGCTCCAACTCTATTACCATAGGCAGGGACACCTTCCACTAGACCAGGTTATTCAAGTGTTCTTTCCAGCCTGGCGTTGAACACCTGCAGGGATGGAGCATCCACAACCTGTTCCAGTGGCACAACATTCTGATAGTAAGCTATTTCTTTCTAATTTCTAATCTAAATTTTTCCTCCTTCAGTTTAAAACCATTACACATCATCCTGATAACAAGTCCCTCCTCATCTCTCCTATAGGCCCACTTCAGGTACTGATAGGTCTCTATAAGGTCTCCCTGGAGCCTTCTCTTCTTGAGGCTGAACATTCTCAGCCTGTCAATCAAGGCAAAGTAAGGTGTTAAATATATTTGACAGAGGCAAACTGCAGGTGTAAAGCCATTACATGTTTTAAAGGGTGTAAAACTATTGTTTACTGTGAAGAAAAATGTTATCTATTAAAATTCCACTGTGAAGACCATCCTTATTCCAGGGTCTCTTTTACCCAGTGTGAGGAATTCTCTTCACTTTTCATCCTCTACTACTTTGTCTTGCTTCCTCTCTATGTTGTTGGGGTTTCACTCTCTCCCCAAGCCATGTAATTTCTATATCTGCTCCCCTATTTCTCCTCTCCTCTAAACCAAATGCCTGGTGAAGTTCAGCTCCACCCAGAGTTTGCATGCTTCTTCAAAAGTATGGTGAAAGCTGCAAATAAAATCATCTCCATTACACAGCTGGTTCTTCAGTCTCTTCCTTCTGGCCCATAACTGCCAGGTACTTCAAAACTATTCCAAGCACACTTTGGGCATTAACATGGGTCAGAGACTCTTAGTGGTTTTATTATGATGTCCTTCTCTGGATAGCAAGAGAGTTGAAGAGTATGGATGTGAGCAAGTCCATGCCAGCTGGTCTGGGAGATAGAAAATGAGCACCAGTTGTGTCTGGTTTCCCAGTGAGAGGCACAGTCACAAAGAAGCAGTGAGAGGCTTGAACAGATACATTTCTCCATACATCTGAAATATACAACTGAAATTTCAAGTCTAAATCTACACTTCTGACCAAAAAGTAAGTCGCTTCCCAAAGCTGAAACCTCAAATAAAAACTGAGATAAACTCTCACACTCCATCTTGTCTTCTAATTGCCAGTGTTTCGTCAGCATGGTTATTGCAATGGCAAGTCATGATTATATACATATTTCCTGATACTTCCACACTGAAATTCTGGATTTTTTCCTGTCTCCATCACTGCCAAGTTAGGAGTAAGCTCTCCACAGATTCCTAGGCTCAGCAAAAGGTCTGCAATTGCATGGTTCTGTGGGAAAGGTTCAAGGGTCCTATAAATTTGCAACCACCGTCATGGTCTTCTCCTCAGTGACACTAATTCTTGCAAAAGTGAAATTAGCCTGTGGTCATCATGCCAATTTAGTCATTGTGGTGGTGGATTCAGAAAGCTAAAGTGCACCAACCTGCTATTAGCCTTAGACACATGGTGCAGCAATCAGTGTGAGTTACTACCAACCTAAGCCAGATTTGAACTGCCAACCAAGAAGTGAAAGGCTTTATTTCCTATTACCGATATCCTAAATCATCCAGCCTCCCCTGCAACTAGATTTTTTGGATTATTATGTAGGAACAAGAATAGAATACCCCATAAACAGGTTCTTTAGATATTCAAACATGTCAGGTTGTACTTTCTACATTTTCAGATAATTGTGGAGTAAATATTTCTTAAATGAAGTATTTTACATCTGTCTTGGACCAAAGCGATCTTTCTGTCAGTAATACCACTGAACACTTGTAAAAGTATGCCGGCCATTACAGAGTTATGCACTCTTGGCAAATACAGTCTTTGAACTCATGTTACTATGCTGCCAATAAAAAATATGTTCTTTTTTATCAACTGGAGGTCTTTCAATTATACAATCATTGTCTGACAGAAAAGCAGTTGAAATAGATTTTTTAAAATCCCTTTTTTTTTAATTTCACACCAGTTGGCAAAAGGTTGACATTTGTTTGCCTAACTCACAGAGAGACATTTGGAGTGGGTCAACAGTGCAGAGAAAATACTGTATAGAGATCAAAAGGGAAAAAAAAAAAAGCATGTACACTTTCCTATGAAAGACAACACATGGTCCCTGCAGAAGGAAATGCTTCATTTCTTTCCCATACATCAGAGCTAGTCCTTCACCTCATCATATGTTCATCTGCAGCTGTCAAAGAGAGTAGTGCAGAGCTGGAAGCCTGGGCTGTCCAGTGTTTTCATAACCCAATTTAATCCTATAGAACAACAAAAGTAAACATCTAAAAAGCAATTGTGCTCATTACCCTGGTCTGTTAGAGTAAAATTGCTGGTTCAATCTAAACTGCTGTTGTACAGACATTGAGGCATGCAGTGAAATTCATTTAAAATTGCTAACTTATATTTCCTATCATTCTAATCGCTGAAAATCACTGAAATTATTTTTCAAGGCAATAACAGCATCCAAAACACCCCCATCCGTACTGAGAAACATGCGTGACATCAAGGATGCACTCTGTGTTCCACCATGTACCACAGTTTCTCCATTCCAACACAATATCCCACATACCCAACATGTCTGCACAAATTTTACTTCATTCACAGGTTTACAACAGAAAAAAAATCACTTCTGAATCTCAAAGAGGTGCTAAAGTCTCCCAACTCTGAAATACATGCAACTCTGTCATATTCTACAAGCAGTGCAAGTTTTTATTGTTGACACTCTGAAAGCTAGTTAAAAAAACGACCCCCCCTGTGGAGAAAGGATATGCTTTTCATTGTCAGCCATGTAATCACCCTCTCTCTCTACTCTTATTTCTGTGTGCAATTATGAGAGTAATTATCCAACTGATGTGTGACTGCACTGATGTGGAATGCACTTGATAACCCTTTATTGTAGCCTTTTCTGCCACATGTATTGTCCTATATATGTCCTGCATTGTGTCATCTGAAAGGTTTCCTTTTTCACGTACAAGACCTACCTCATTTCATAGAATCATCATAGAATCATAGAATAGTTCAGGTTGGAAGGGTCCTTAAAGATCATCAAGTTCCAACCACCCTTCCGTAGGCAGGGACACCTCATACTACACCAGGCTGCTCAGTGCTCAGCCTGGCCTTAAACACCTCCAGAGAGGGGGCATCCACAGCCTCTCTGGGCAACATCTTCCAGTGTTTCACTACCCTCACTGTAAAGAATTTCTCTCTTATATCTAGCCTGAATCTACCCCCTTCCAATTTACATCCATTATGTCTAGTTCTCCCATCACATATTTTATTAAAAAATTTTAAAATTTTCTTCTTCCCACCTCATGCCACTTAATCAATGTTTTTCATCAGACACCTGCCTCAATGTTATTCAGATTTCTCTTTTCTTCCAGCATTCTCCTCCATACAGCTCCTGTAATTATGTTCCCAAAGATCCAATTAGTAGAAGGTATGAAGAAACCTCAGGTTTTGCACATTTGTGCCAGATGGATTTGTTAGTTATATCACCTACTTTTCCTTTCAGTGCTTTTTTCAGACGCAACATGTTCATCGATGACTTTCCCACGTGTTGCCTATTTTTCATCATGGCTTTGGGCTCCTGTGAGCTGCTTCTTTTTCAGTATGTGAAGTTAAGTAGGTTGCAATGGGCCAACAGCAAGGGAAATTCTATGAAATACTAATTCCGAAATACTAACCAGGTCTCAAATTTTAATCCTGCTGAAGGGAAAGCTTCACTGATGGGCTTCTCTACCCACTTTTGATCCCTCCCAGTATGAATTACATAGAGGTGCTGCTGTCTTCTCTCTCCTGAGAAGGTGATGCTGTTCCAAGGGCAGTGAAGGTAGTGAGAAAGCAAAAGGAAAATTACCAGAAGCCCAAGATGGACACCTCTTCCTGCCTCTGCTGTGATACATGGGAAAACTATACTTCTTTCCGCATCCCACTGTCTTTTGCTCATGGCAACATTCCCTACAGAAAGGAACATTTACTTGATCCACTTACAGGTGTGGAAGAGGAAGATGCTATAGATGAAACAGTAGTAAGTCTGAAGGAAAAATGGGTAGAAGGAGTGGGGTGAATATACTCAATATGATTGTAAAGACACATGTATGCCATGTATACTATAGCATCAAAACTGCTTCATACAAAGATTTGGATTCACTGAGACCTGAAGCATTTATTCATTTATGTCTTTAGAGTTGTCCTCAGACAGCTCTGATCTCAAATTTTCTTACCCAGACTGAATATTTCAGTGGTGGTTCTTACTCAGGATTTATAGAACTTTGGACCCAGGTACTTCTTTGTATAAGAGATTTGAAAATGTAAGCAAACTCCCAGGTAGCAGCAGACAATGACAGAGAACTGTTCACTCCATCTAAGCCCCAAATTGTCTTTTCAATGTGAATGTCTATTTCTAGTGCATATAATAGAAACTTTAGAACAACTAAAACTGTAGGGCAACTTTTGGCAAGAGCATTCTTAAATTAAGCTCAGGAGTAAAATGCTTGGATTTAGACAAGATGAAGCTAAACACCAGTAAAAGTCATACATAAAGAACAACTAATCCCACCAACCTAAGATTATCTCTGACCCTACTTGTTTTGGTATCTTGTACGGACAGAGAGTATAGATTACTGCATTTATATTTTCAACATCTTAAATGGTCTCTTTGACTGGAGAAATAGACTTCTTCAGGGAATGATACACTTAACTTGGAGATCTGTTTTGGTAATTGCATTCTAAAAGTCTCTGTTCCTCTCCTCTGACTATGGGAAGAATTTTGAGGATTTGCTCAGACTTGTCTGCATTATAGCTACCTACATTTGACTGTACAACTGCCGTCTGAGCTATCTACATCCTTGTGGAATTTAAAAAGCCAGAATCACATCGCTTGATCCTCCTCAAATAACATACTGCAGCCCTACCAATAAATCTATAGCCATAAAAGGGCCCAGCTCCAAACTTTTCTTCATACTTATAACTTTTCTGTAAGTAAAAAACTTTTCCATCTCTGTAATATATTTGTGTCATGAATCACAGAGATCCTACCTTCCTTGTTTCTTTTATGGCATTTGCTGTGAGGCAGGTTCCTTGACAGTATAGCCCTCTGTTCTGCTTAGCAGCCCAAATGGATGCAGTGGTCACCTACATGATTAG
The DNA here is from genome assembly GCA_013400935.1 of Turnix velox. NCBI lineage: Eukaryota > Metazoa > Chordata > Aves > Charadriiformes > Turnicidae > Turnix > Turnix velox. The sequence goes on along the minus strand of VZTY01023684.1, from coordinate 101,377 downwards.
ACCAAACAATTAATTATAAGGTATTTTCCTTGTAAAATAACTCATACCAAATGCATACCAAAGACACTGTGGAAAATTTTTAAAAAGCATCACATTTTGTTCTGATCCACTCTGTCTTCTATGGGCACTTTCCATATTTCTACTCATTAGATACAAGATGCCCTGATGATGGAAAGATACAGAATCTGACCATAATCCTGTTAGGTGCTGAAAGGTGTTAGGCATCCAGTGAGTTTTTATAGCTAATGGTAGCTATGGACATTCTACATCCATCATGATTAAGTTCATATTAAATGTGCTTTATCTGCAAAAAGCACATGGCCATCAGATTCTGGGGGCACAGAAACTCCCCAAGAAACTGTCTTTCCGAGAAACACACAATAGCAATGCTACTTTATCTCTGTCATTCTGAATAGTGAATTGACCAGAATAAATTTAATGTTAATGACAATCTGTGGAATGGAGTTTATTTTCACTTTATCATTGAAAACCCTTTATTATACTGTGGCTTGCAATGTCAACTCTCAAATAAAGGGAAATTGTGAGAATTTTTTTCATGGAAAATATTAAATCTGAACAATACACCACAGGTGAATTTTTAAATGCATTTTACCAGTGTAAACAAAGGAAAGCAAAAGTCAAGTAAATTACATTTCTTGACATTGATATACTTCTGGCTGCTTGCCTACTTTAATAATTTAACCTCTGTTCAAATTAAAATATCATGACAGCTTTTAATACAAACCCTATATGAGCTGCAAATTCACAATACGTTTTAAGTCTAAAAAAATCATCATCTATCATTGCACTACTTCAGCAGTGGCAGCTGGGTATTTTTAAAAGGTTCCTGTGAACACAGATCTTAGTTTAAATGCAATATTATTTTATATTATGCACACTTGAACTGACCTTCATAAATATCAAATCCTTACAATTATAAGGCATGACATTTAGTACTTCCCTGCAGACTAAACGTGAGCATGTTACACTATAAGGTCACTTGTCATTCACTTCTTTTAGAAAAACTTATCATTTTAATGAAGACACTAACTCACACACATATAGAAATGAAACTGGGTACAAACAAGCTTCAGATTGGCCCAAGGGTGCACATTCTCCCTACACCACACTGCACTGAAAGACTTCAAAGATGCTTCATGAGTTCACTGCCCATCTATATTAACAAGTAGCATATGCTTTGCACTCTTATTCTAGGAAAGCACTTCTGAAGTGGTTCCATTGAACACTGAAGGGTTAACCCTTCCTGAGATGAAACTTACAGGCTTCCCTAAATGCATTGCTCTCTCCCATGCAGTAAGCAGGGAAGCTGCTTTTGCTCACTTAACCATTCAGCCAAGTGACTGGGCAAAATATCAAACTGATCCAAGAATGTGCTGTACATGCAAGTTTAAATTATGTCACTTTAAGTGCTGTACTGAGCCACCTACATCCTAGGGGCCCTCTGGGGTGACTGGCAAGTTAGAGGCAATTCATAGAGTCAAGGAATAGTTCGGTTTGGAAGGGACCTTAAAGATCATCGAGTTCCAACCCCCCTGCCATTGGCAGGGACACCTCCCATTACATCAGGCTGCTCAGTGCCTCATCCAGCCTGGCCTTAAACACCTCCAGAGAGGGGACATCCACAACCTCTCTGGGCAACCTCTTCCAGTGTTTCACTACCCTCACTGCAAAGAATTTCTTATATCTAGCTTGAATATACCCCCTTCTAATTTACATCCGTTATGTCTAGTCCTTCCATCACATATTTTATTAAAAAGTCCTACCCCTGCCTTTCTGTAGCCCCCTTCAGGTATTGAGAAGCTACTACGAGGTCCCCCCCTGAGCCTTCTCTTCACCAAGCTGAACAGCCCCAAGTCCTTCAGCCTGCCTTCATAAGGCAGTTGCTCCAGCCCTTTGATCATCTTTGTGTCCCTCCTCTGGACCTGAGGAAAACACCTTGAATAAAAATAAACCCTGAAAACTGATGCAAAAGCAAACAGGGTTAATTTCAACACAAGCTCATTTCACCTTACTTTAACACCAGACCTGTTACAATGCCTGAAATATTCAAGTGCAGATGACAATAGAACAAGAGTGGGAGAATCTCAGATTGTTTTGAGTTGGAAGGGACCTTCAAAGGCATTTAGTCCAACTACCAGCAGTGAGCAGGGACATCTTCTACTAGATCAAGTAACTCAGAGCCTCTTCGAGTTTGGCTTTACATGCTTCTCAGTCAAGTTCCTACAGATCTTAATATAAACTTGCAACCATGATTCCGATGCTGTATTTACATTTGCTTTTTTATTGTGGGAGAAAATAGTGCAAAACTGACAATAAGTTAATATGCTGTATTATAGGCAATGAAGAATATGGTAGAACCACAAATAACCAACACACTAGAACAAGAAATATTATCCCAGATTGCCTTTGGCTTCCAGGTGCTCTTCCACTGCTGCTATTTGATATTTTAATAGATTAATTTTCAAATAATATTAACCTTCACTCAGCAAAAAAAACCCTCCAAAACTCAACTACTAAATACCTGCATGGTATGAGAAGAGAGAGAAAGAGATATCACCTAAAGAGAAGAGTAAGACATCACTGCTTCAAACAATTTTCTTTACTTTTCAGACTTTGACCTACCATCAATAGCAGGGGTGGAGTGGACAGCAAACCAGATGTGCCACATGTCAGAGATGTGTCACCCACATGAAAGTGATATCATTCTTTCCACATTAGCATGGCCTGTATATTAACAGGATTCTAAATATGCTTAAATTGGTGATAAAAAAAAAAAATTGAGTCAAGAAAGAGTCATATCAATGTGCAGATAATCTGTTCATATCCTGATCATTAAAATTTGAATAATGTAGAGCACACAGTTTAACATATGCTTTTGGAAACATCCTGGACCCATGTATATATATTATTGACTGTGCACCTGAGTAAGGATGCCCACAATGCTGAGATCACTCTAAACCAGGTGAAGAGATAGAAGTGCCTCTGGGCTACTCCTGTACATGGGGCCAGAACATAAACTCATGCACAACAACGTGATCAGCCATTAGTCCATGGAGTTTGCTGACCCAGAGAAACTTGTACTCCTGCAGACAACTGCCACAGAACAAGGATCTTTTGCCATGGGTAAGTTTAGGCAAGGCCATCTTGTTTAGGAAAGTAAGATAATTTAATAATATAGACATTACCAAAGAGTATCAGCTGGCCTAAAAGCCAAAGAAGAAACTTTTGCAGTATGTAGTAGAAAACATAATCCTAAGAGAGTAGTTCAGATGGGATACTCACTGACTTGTTCCCTGGAACTGTCCAGTCTCTCATCAGAGAAGACTACAACAGGTTATTATCCCACCTTAAGGGCTTTAGATAAGTAATGTAAGAACTGCACTGACAAAAAAAGAAAATACAGTCTATAATTAGATCTAATACATCTGGCAGCTGTCATCTTCTGGACCTGGGACAGAAAACCAGGAAGGATTTCAAGTATGGAATCCATTTCACAGCATTGTCCAGAAAGTGCCAAGAGAAATCTCAAGAAAGATCTTTGTTTCATTGTTTTTTATTTTCTCAGTGAAAGCAATGCCATTTTGTGAATCTCACTCTGAGCTGGCTACGATTCCCTGTTACATTCTCAGCAACTTTGTCACACACCCCACTATTTTGAATACCACCCCTATGTATAACTTTGAATTATCACAACATTGGGCACTATAATGACTCCTTCCCTTTCTGGATCTGGTCCTGAGTATCCAACAGCAAGAAAATGAGGAAGGAAAATATATTACCAAGTGGATGGCTTAACTAGAAGCCAAATAGGGTCAAATGACTGACAGTCTCACAGTCCTTTTCCCATGAATTGAACTGATCAGGGAGAAAGCAAGACCATGTTCCTACATTCATCTGAACTTCCAATGGGAAGTAGTCATGAAAGGGAAAGGTGTACATTAGTTTATCTTCAAGGATGACATATTACTGAAGACTGGGTACACAGGCTGGGAAAACCCTAGAAGTTCATGGTTATGGCGTTATCCCTCAACACTTCATTCTTAACAGTGCACAAGGCATGATGTACTGTGCTGTGTTTCAATAATGAGGAGAGATTGCACTTTTCAAGTCCTATAGGTGATTGATACCTGTGTAATTTCAGCCTGCTACCAAAAAAGCAAACAATTCCTGTGTCTGAAACACTTTTAAGACGAATATGTATAATGCCTACTTAGTCAGGAAACCTCACCCAGAAAGGTTGGATATATATTACATTTTGAATGTTTTATGTCGTACCCTAAAAAAAAAATACTGCCACTGAAGATAAAAAATCATCTAATCTTCAAATACTCGCCAGGTTTTAAATGAAAGTAACCTGTATTTTTTATTAGAAGAATAATGGTGCATTGAAAAAGAAAAAAAAAGACAGGTAAATTGATGCTTCGGTGTTTACTGTAGTATTTGTTACAACAAACCTAATGTTCTCATTCTCTCCAAAGATTTATATGGCCAATAAATTTGGAAAGACCCAATAAAAGCCCAACTGAGAGTAAAAACAATCAAAATAGTCAAAGGAACGGAAACATGATGCCTTAGGTTGGAATAATTGCACACTATAGCTTCTACTGCAGTTTTCCTGATAACTCTTCAGTCAATTTCTTTTCTCACAGCCTTTCACTGTTATTCACATCTGAAGGTGTGAGCTCTGTGCAAATAAAGCACTCCAGTGTTTATGCAATTAAACCAGCTGGCCAAAGAGCTGGAGCAACTGCCCTATGAAGACAGGCTGAAGGAGTAGGGGGGCTGTTCAGCCTGGAGAAGAGAAGGCTCAGGGGGGACCTCATAGTAACTTATCAATACGAGTCATCAGACTCTGAAGATGAATAAAATTTCTTCTTTTGGCTGCAATCCCAAATCAAATATGGGTATAGCTGTATATAATGATAGCCCTACATACAATGAGATTGGTTGATCAAAAACGTTATACAGCGTTTTATACCTTCAGGGTGTCTCAAAACTGTCTCCATAAACAAGTAAGACTCTGCCTGGCAGTCATAACCTTGAACGACTGAAAACATCATTGGCAGGATAATATAATGACATTTTTGCTTGAACATAGGTGGTTTTCTGTATCAGCACATGAAAACACACAAAACAGACTTCAAGCATGCTTACCCCTGCATATCCTATCCTGTTTTCAGTTACTTTCCCCTTTAAGCAGTAATGCTGTGAGATCTTGCACTTCCTTTCACAGCAGAGGACTCCATGGAGTGCTCTGACTTGTGACCCTCAATCTTGCCACACATCCTTGCTCAGGAGCACAATCACTGTGGACAACCTGCTGTGCCCCACACTGGGATTTACAGTAGCACAGACTAAATATTATCCATTTCAATTTATACCTAGAGATCTCAAGCAAGCAAAGCTGGAGACCTTTTCTTCTCAGTTCCCGATATCAGAAAAAAAAACTGTGATGGACTTCATGTATATACAGAACTACACACTGTATTGTTGAGCCCTCCTTTATGGGCTACACTGGTGGCAGTGTTTTCTGTTTCTAATCGCCAATGGCCTTTATGATACTGTACTTAATGAATTATGCTCCTCAGGAGGAGGTCAGTGAAAGAATTAAGCTTAAAAACCCCTAACAGTGTTGTTGGCCAGGAGCCAGCTCTTTCCAGGCTGTGTTTCTGCATGAGGTCTACCACAGCTGGAGCGAAACGACTTGCAGGTGGCTGAGTGGGCAACAGATCACACAGTACTGCTCTGTCCGCCCCTCAGCAGCGAGGAGGGAGTCACCTATGCCTGCCGTTGGTGGCTGAAAATGAGCAGGAAACGTCTGACAATCCTGATTAAGAACTCCCAAGCACTGAACTTTCCATAAGGAAAAGGCTCACTCAGATCTCTCAGCTTCAGCATTCCAATTTCCAATTTAAATACTCTTTGGGCTCCAGGAGAAAATGCTAATGCTTGTCCTCATGTCCTTTATTAAGGCTGGGGATGCCTTAGGAAAGATGATGTGTGTGGCTCATTCCCTTCACCAAAGGCTGGTTAATGAAGCTAGTATACTGTCTTTACCCCCCAAGTTACATTCATAGAGAATTTATAAGTTTTATTTTTAAAGCAGCTCAAACACACTAAGCCATTTTCTGCTGAATTTTTAAACTATTAATTTCTAAATTACATGAACAGATGCATATGTACAGTGGAAAATAGCATCAAATAGCTTGGGGGAACAGAAGAGCTCCAAGACCCAGCCAAATAAAGTCAGGTTCCACTAACAGCCTGCTTGGATAACTCCTTTCACCTCCCTGGGAACCCCAGCACTCATCTGTTCAGCTTCACTTTCTTGGAGATTAATCATTTGCGGTTTTAAAAATGCATAAATCTTAAATATCTGCAGAAATTGAGTAACAGAAGGCTTTTCCACACCTCAATGGACAAAACCAACTGTTCATTGGCTGCAGGACTCATCTGAGGCTACTTAGGAAAGCAGGCTTGAATGAAACAGGAGGATTAAAGGCTGGAGTGACCCTCCCACACACAGGCTGGGAGCCAGCTAAGCTGTGGGATGAAGACCAGGGAGTTTAGGAATAACTACTTCCTCACAAATTTCTTTCCATCAGTAGCCACAGATAGGTAGGTGTCTGGTGTCACCACACCAGCCACAACTCTCCCAGGCACCTTGTAAGCTCCTCAGAAGCCAGAAGCACATACCAAACCTGACTGCAGTGTTATCATGTGAGGGTGCCCAGGATCTCAGATCTACATGTGCTCATCAAATCTGCTGCTCTTTTCAATGATTCGGCTGTTTCTCAACTACCACCTGGGAGAATCTTATTCTAGAAATACTGTGGGTTAGAAGCACTATCACCAGTGACAAGAAAGCAGGCACTTTTCTACAGAAGATACCAAGTTAGTCCTGCTCTAGAAATTTGAATGCAGTGTGAAGGACAAGCATGCTGACTCTTTGGTGCTGGGAGTCCTTTATTTTAATCATAGAATCATAGAATAGTTTGGGTTGGAAGGGACCTTAAAAACCATTGAGTTCCAACACCCCTGACACAAGCAGGGATACCTCCCACTACATCAGGCTGCTCAGTGCCTTGTCCAGCCTGGTCTTGAACACCTCCAGAGAGAGGGCATCCACAACAATAAAGTTAGACCTTTACATCTGGGATCAGCAAAATGTTTTGCTGAGCCTTCATAGGTATATTCAACTCTACCTTCCAGTTACAGTGATGCAGATGTCATGATCAAAACAAAAAGGCAAAGACCTTAGTGATTTCAAACATTCTTCTCAAATTCTTAAATATGGCTGCTACTCTTCCTGCAAAAGTAGAGAGTGAATGGCTTGATCTGTGGAATTCTATTCCTTGAAGTTCTCCTTACTAATCAGATTCATGAAATCAGGAATGAGAAACAACGTATGTGACTCAGGTGTTCATAAAATTGTTTAATAAAATCAACAAAAAACACAGAAGAAATTACAAAGATTCTGTGTAACCATAAAAGTCAACATTTTATCATTGAATAGAACTATCAAATGAATTAACAAAGAGATAATGAAGCCTATGGGTGAAGAACTGGCTCATAGTATGTAGAAATATTAAGTTTGGACAAACTTTAATGAGCACCCTCTTCTGGCTCACACTTTACCCACCGAATCCCACAACGTTTATAGTACAGCTTCTTCTCCATTTACACTGTGGGAACCCAAAGTTCCACACCTCCAGGAAACTTACTATTTTGCAGACATGCCCACTTGATGGAGAAAGAGTTACACAGAGCCAGGAGAAGCTAATGCTGATAGGCATATTAATTATCTTCATTCTCATCTGGTTCTGCTGTACTCACAGTTCTTCTGGACAGAACAGTCACTGGGATTAACAACTAGAAAGAGTCAGTGGCACAGCGTGTATAGCAGAGTCCTCAGCTCTTCCCATCTGGTCTCTAATCCTTGTTCCTGCACCCTTGATGTTTAAGCCTTTATTTATTGCAGTTTAAACAACAAAAAAAAAAAATATAATGATTAACATACAAGCTCATGTTCCTGGTAGCTCTCATTCCCTATAAATTCCTGCTACACCTAGGAAACTGTGGTTTCATTTTCTGTATTGCTAATTGGTGAGCACAGCCAAAGAAATAGCTAGCAGTTTTTCATCTCCTGAATTTATTTACCACCATGGTGGAGGAGGGGAACATTCCTCTGGGAATGAGGGAGAAACTGGAAGGATTACATTATTTTGACCTTTACATTTGAGCTGACATCTCACACAGCCCTAAATCAGTGCCTTGGCAGAGGAGCAGGGCTTAGCACGGGTGGGTTACCAGCGGTTTGCAGGATTGCAGCTGCCCCGTGGCTACCAGTGGATGTCAGTAGAGGCTCCTCTTGAGAAGGAGCCAAATGGAAAGAGACAAAGGAAAGGAATCCCACCAGGTTCTCTCGCTAAAGGCAGTGCAGAATGCTCAAGTACTCCACAATGGCCAGTTTCTCCCATCTCATGATTAAGGACTAATGAGCAGCAGTACATTAGAGGATGTGGCAAAGCTGATGGAGCTGCTTGTGATTCTTCATGCTTTCACCTTTCAAAACCAATTTTTTTTTGTTAATTCAAAAACAGTGAATGAAATCTGGATGTTCACTGTTGCAATAGCAGTGATGCTGGAAGACAGATTAAAAGGACCAAAACATGTATTATCTGTTCCCTCTCTAGCAGAGCAGCCATTGCTCCATGAACTCTTAAATGCAACAATAAAAAGCAAAAGCTCTCTATTATTTTGCAAGGGTTGGACCACAACCTTTTAGTAAAGGAAACAATCTGGACAAGCTAAGCACAAGGTTTTAGCTAAACTCTTAACAATTTTATCTAGACTAAACAAACGGCACACAAATGGGAAGAATTCTCTTCATTACATTAAAGACCATCACCTTGTACAAGCTAAAGCTGATTGGCTCCCTCATTGAACATTCCTGGTGGAAAATTCATTGACAGGAGTGACTCAACTCTCTCTCCATTTAGGGACAGATTCTAATGCCATTGCTTAAGGTGAAAAACTTTATTCTTACAAGTAATGAGGTACTACCAAGTGAAAAAGGCATCTAAATGTTTCAAGAGGCTTCATCCATTAAAACTAGAAAACACCATTAGACTTTTAATCAAATTAATGTTGATTTACCAGGTCTTTCTATCTCAAAATAATGAAAAATAAGCTCATTTATAGGACAGTAAGCTAAAACTATTAAATTCTGTTAGCATAAAAGCTTTCCTACTAACAGCTAATATAAAGAAGTATCCTTGTCATAAGGACTGAGAATATCTCTGGGTTCTAGTTTGGGTATATGCTGTTTGGTTTCACATTTTCTGCCCTTTCAATCTGCCTAGATGTAAATACAGATTATTACAGCTCACATGATCACTACAGCTGATCAGGTGTTTCAAGAAAGCATTTTTTTTTAATCAGAAAAATGCCAATCCTAGAAACCGTCATGTTTCATGGGAACAAACAACTCTATCAAACTTTTGTTGGGAAAGTTTTCTTGGGTCCCAAATGGAATTTTCAGTAAAAACCACAGAGAGATAAGGATAAAGATATACCTCATAATAACAAACACCACGTTGATCATCTTGCCTCATAAGTCAATACTTTGAGGCTTACAACTATTTTTCAGCCCCATTTCCTACCCAAATGAAAGTTACATGACTGCAGGATTTGCCTGATGACCACCCAGATCTGAACCCACTGACCAAATTCAGGATTTGAAGAGGTTACTCTGCACTGCATGGGACTTCCAGAGAAACCAAGGGCTGACTAGAGGGGAAAGATGTGTAGCTGCTCTTTTCACTGTGGGAAAGCCTTTAGCATGAGAACAGATATGATTTTTTCCAGCTTGCTTGGGAAAGAGCCCCACAGATATGAGGTAGAGAACTGGAGATACTCCAAAAGGGAAAGATGATCATAGAAAAAGTCAAGAAAGAATCTGAGTAATTGTAGAGGATGGGTGATGAGAAGAAGAGGCACACAACTCATCCACTGGAAATTTTAATTTTCTATTAGTTTCTTCCAGAATCATTTGTACTATTTTTATGTAGGTTGTCAACATTTTCCTGAAAATGCTGTTTTCAGAACTGAGCAGCACAGAGCTATACAAAGAAAATCCACTATTTCTCTCTTTTTTGACCCTAAAACTAAACTTCTGTATCTTTCATCACTGCTCCTTCACAGACATTCCTATCTGTCTCAGGCACTTTCTAGTTGACGTTTTTCCCCATGGCTTTTTGCTTGATTTTATACTATTGGCACTCAAGACTACATATCAGGTGCCCTAAAAATATTTTAGCTTTTATTATTCCTTTGATTTTGTCTAACATAAGACTCATGTCTGAACTCTGCTTCTCAGTCATTTCCTTTCTCCCCTTCTGTAGCTGATAGCTGTAGCTGATGCACCCATCACTGATTATGGGTCACAAAGACATATCTGTCAGGCTATACCTGAATTTTAGGCAGGTAAAATAGGACTTCAGAAACAAGTCTCACTGGAGGGAAATAAAAAGAAAAAAAATAGAAGCTTTTGATTTGCCAATAGTGAGGAAGCTTATGTGGAAAAATACTGGAGAAAGCTATTAAAAATGAGCAGGTGCATTGCTGAAACTAAAAATTCTGACACCAGTTTAGCCAGAGAAAAGGAAGATTAGCATCATTTCACCCTCTGAGTATTTACAGGCTATGAACAGATTTCACATAGCAGGTGGAACCTCACACAGCCACAGGATAATGCTCTTTCCAGGGTCTGAACAAGCTTACTTAAAAGTGTGATTGACATGTATTGGCATCTTCAGAGAAAGCCAAATAAATATAAAATGCTCTAAAGCCTACTCCCTACTGGTTCATCTGAAAATATTTTATGATTGGAACAGACTTTTCTTTCAGCGCACAGCACTAGAGTGGCACATTGTCCTTTAATAAATTTATCAAAGGGATGTGCATACTCAAAATAACAAGAAGTGAAAACCAGCATTGTTCATAATGAGTTATTTTATAGGGTGTTTCCCATCTTCAGTTTAAGTGTTCTGGTAATTTAACACATGGAATAATACCAGCTAGTAATTTTGGCTTTGAACATTGTTATTTCATATCTTATGAGAAGTTAATTGTGCCTTAGACACAGTCATAGAGGGGAAAAAAAAACCTCGCCGAGATATGGAGCAGATTTCTTTTTACTGCTGCTTTCTATTCATTCCACAGCAGTCCATGCTAGACCAAGCAGAACTGAAAATGAGAAGGGAAAAAAAGTGGACACAGCAGGTGTAACAGAACTCAGACCACAAAAGGGTGCTATCATTTTATAACATGAGCTAGCCTTCCATAGCGACCTACAAAGAATGTGGCCTTTGAAATAGCTCCACTAGAATTAGTAGCCTTTCAGGAAATATTACTATTGTTCCGAATTCCACTTGAAAATTTAATTTGCCCCCTGTTATTTTCAGGCAAATTCCAGCAGAGCTTTATTCTATGAAATCTACGTAGGTGCATAAGAAATGTTGTCTGGACTGAAGGAAAAAAAACATATGCCTTTGTACCCAGAAGGATCTATTTATCTTGTGTATGTTTATCTGCTCATGAAGAAAGAGCTGGTGGAGATATAATTTCTGTGTAGGTGTGTGTGTTCTGTATTGAACTCACATATTCCATAAGAACATTGTGTTATACTATGAATTGCCTAATTAACAATTCAATATTTCCAAGTTAATCACCAAGTATTGAAATGTCACTAGTAAGCATGAAACTTCAGAGCTGGTCTTTAAAAGACACATAATGCAAATACTTCAGTACAGAAAAAAACATAACATGCTGCAGATTTCTTATGAACAATATGCCAGAAAGGAACTTGCCTCCTAACCAGAAGTTAGAATTTTATTCTGAGCACTCTTGCTTTGAGGACTGTAACTTAGGCAAATCAGGACAACCTGAAGGAAATATTTTATAGTGAGGGTAGTGAAACACTGGAAGACAGTGTGAAAGACAGGCTGAAGGAGTTGGGGTTGCTCAACTTGGTGAAGAGAAGGCTCGGGGAGGACCTCATAATAGCTTCTCAAAACCTGAAGGGAGCCTACAGAAAGGCAAGGGTAGGACTTTCAGTAAGATATGTGATGGTGAACTAGAAATAATGGATGTAAATTAGAAGAGGGTAGATTCAGGTTAGATATAAGAAATTCTTTATGGTGAGGGTGGTGAAACACTGGAAGAGGTTGCCCAGAGAGGTTGTGGATGCCCCCTCTCTGGAGGGGTTTAAGGCCAGGCTGGACAAGGCACTGAGCAGCCTGATGTAGTGGGAGGTGTCCCTGCCAATGGCAGGGGGGTTGGAACTTGATGATCTTTAAGGTCCCTTCCAACCTGAACTATTCTATGATTCTATGAATCCACTAGAGGCTGTCTCAGAAAAAGGATGGGTGGGTTGTCTTTCCATTGTTATACTAGGAAAGAGGTACATCTAGCTGGTCACATAGGTGAAATGATCAGAAGATGTGGTGGGCCTCCGGAGACCTGCTTGATCTTATTTTAACAGCAGTTATCAAGGTAGCTGTGCTGACATGGTTGCAGTCCCACCATTGGGGTGCAGGAAGCCAGGGCAGACCGAGCCCCTGGAGGTGCCCATTTGCTCCCCCTCCAGCAGGCCCAGCATAACTCTGGGAGATGGCATTGCACCTCCAAGTTGCAGTGAAGGCATATCCAGGATCTCAAAGCACATGCTGTAACCGATTTAAATGAGTATATTACATGAGTTGCAGTGTTGCAGATAACACAGGTTTTTACTTTACTCATATTTTCCCCAACCTTTTAGGAAAAAAAAAAATAAATCCCAAAAGCATTATCAGTCATCTCTTAAAAACTATTTATTTTGTTTATGAATCTAACTTCTTTTAATAGTATGAAAAATACGTAGGATAAAATTTGGGAATCACATTAATATGCTGCCAAGAATTTCATTGTTTAGTTAAATGCATCAATAAAAATAGCAATACCCTAAACCTTCATCTGACCTCAGGCAATCCCCACAGAGCATTAAGGCAAGAAATGGAAACACAAGCCCAAGGCCATCACCAACCGTCCCTCCCCCTGCCTAACCAGGCGGGGGGCCAGCAGGCCCCCCGGCCTTTCTCCTCCCACCATGGCCCCTTGGAAAATGCAACTCACCAGTGACGTCCTGCAGCAGAGACACCAGGAGGAGCATCCCTCAGGCCCCACAGAGAGGGCAAATGATGGCTGCTGCCCTTCCCCACTGGTGTTAAATAGGAGAGATGGTGGAGGGGGCTGATTTGGAACAGCTGGGGAGGGGAGGCATCTCCAATGGAGCCCTGGTGTGGAGAATTTGGGGGAAAATAGGCTGAAAAATGGAAGGACTTGAGTGTTCACCATGAGGGTGCTGAGACACTGGAACAGGTTGCCCAGAGAGGTGGTGGAGGCCCCATCCCTGGAGACATCTTAGGCCAGGTTGGATGAGGCATCAAGAAACCTGATCTAGTGCAGGATGTCCCTGTCCATGGCAGGGGGGGTCAGAATTAGATGATCTTTACGGTCCCTTTCAACCCAAACCATTCTATGATTCTAACACCTGTCTGGATGATTTCTGTAATTCTGAAGTTTAGTAATTTATAAACATAAAACCTGATTTTCTTTAAATTGGATTCTGATAATGACCTCAGCTAAACAGTCAAATTCCTCACTCTAAACAAAAAGGTGAACAAATCTTTCATTTATTCTGCTTTGAAATAGTAGAAATATTGAGAATACATCACTTCGTTCAAAGTCATCATGCAATAAAATCACTGCATTTGTGTTTTTGTGCCACACTAACTTTACTTTTACTCTCTGAAATATTCACATACGTGGACATCTCTTCTACTCAGCTGCACAACTCTCCAAGTTATGACTGGCTATCAGTAGTCACACTGTGTTGCTTTGTGCTGTCACAAGATGTAATAAAATATGTCAGAAAAAGACACATTAGAAATTCATGAGCTAAAACACGCATTTTGGAAAAATAAATTAGAATAAATAACATACCAGTTCTCTGGGAAGGCTAAGCAAGTAGCAAGTATGTGACCAACCAGTTGACGGCCAATTTGGAAAGGAACATATACCACTTCCTTCCCTTGCTATACAATTAGTGGGTGAGAGGGGTCTGTCAGCAGGGGAAGAAAAATGTGAAACTGAGGGCAAGAAAGTCCACAAGATCTGCTTACGTGGACTCCACTTGAGACTGGGTTTTGGTTTTCTTTATTTTCCTTTTTATTTTTGTCTAGGATAAATTAATAGCTCGTGGCATTTTCTTTTCTTCTGTGGAAAATGTGGGTCCAGCGAAACTGGACATTTTATGACTTCTAATCAATTCCAACAAATTGCTCTTTCACAGAAAAGAACTGGAAAACACTCTAGAAGTTGAAAGATTTGTAGTTTCCCATTTGAAGTGACTTTCAGCTTTGAAATGTATTCCAAATGTATTTTTCAAGAGTCAAAAAGTAATATGCCTTAGGAATCAAAATACTTCACTTGAAGAGAAACAAAGCATTTTTGATTCAAAAACATTTTCAGTTTTCTCTCTCTGAATAAAAAGCAAAATAATTTAGACTGCCCTGACTGAAAATTATTCACCTCCCATGTTTTCTAAACTGCTAAGCTACAACAAAATTTATTATTTTAATTGAAATGTACTAAAATATGCATAAATCTACTGAGCTTTATGTTGGATGTCAGTCAGGAAAATCAGGTGGAAATCTAAAAATCTTTCTGTTTTGGTAAAAGAAGTGAGGTAGAGGTTAACCAATAATATGTTATAGATAATGTATATTAATTTGGGGAACCATAACTTTGAAAAGATTTTTTTTTTCCTCAAAAGAGCTTGCTAGAATTATAGGAGAGCTGAAAAAGGAGAGCACTAATGAGCTCTCTTTAATTTGATGAGAATTTGAAGGAAATCACAGTGTGATAAAAAGCATCAGATGCATGTGTATATTTTAATTACACTGTAGTTCCAACTTTTGCTATAAAGTTTTGCTATAGCACAAGGAAAGGGCAAATTTCCCAGACACCTGGGGAGTTATACATAGTCCTGCTCCCTGTCTCTTGTAATGAGGTCATTACTCACTCATCACTCCAATAAGACTTCTATAACATCAATAAAGCTTGTAATAATCAGGGCAGATAAAAACCAAAAGGCAATTTTAAATAAACTATCTCCTTTTTTCTTCACTGGATATAGAAGATGTTTACAAGTTTAGCAATGGCTAAAGTTCCTTCCTTGGTTTAACTTGAACAAAACTATGATGAACTTTAAATAGTGGCACTATGTCTTTCCAGTTTTTGACATTTGTGTGTCTGATCAGTTTTCATTTTGATGTATGTGACAGAAGATTTGTGAATATGTAAGAACTTGGATGTAGTTTATGTAGCAGTTGAGTTTTAGGGTGTGATTACAAATGTCTTTGGGATCCCTGTTAACTTTGTAACAACTCTTCCCTCAGCAGTGGGCTGAGGGCAGCAAACTCTTATAGAACCAGAATGAGCATCAGCAGTGTCAGGGGCGAGCAATGGAGATGAGCCCTGCCTTCTCAACAGCACAGGCACACAGAGCTCTCATCTCTCATGGCGGCCAGGCTGTGCAATGCTCATGTATCATGTGATGTCAGTGCAAGTTTAGGTGTCTGTGGACATCATTCCAGTGCTTCTGTACATGCCTCGTGTAAGGCACAGCTTCAGTTTTGTTGCCTTCCTGTAGGCTTCACTCCCTTTTCACCTGTAGTGTCTACAGGAGCGACAGCACAGCAGTTAATGCTAACCCAAAATGTTGGGTATATAAGCCCATTCTCAAAAGAAGTTGCTGCTACCTGTGCAAACAGGTAAAGTGTCCCTCTCTACGATAGACAGCAGAGATGTGACACCAGAATGTTGTGATACAGCTGCTTCCAGCCAGCCCAAAGCAAAGCAATGGCAGAAGCCTTTGATACATAACCAGGTTCCAGGCTCAGAAAGATCCCAACCACTGACTGATTTACTACCACAGACAAAGCCATGGAATTCATCTTGTTGCAACCTTACAGCACTGTTGCAGCTGATCTCACACATCTCACCCATGAGACAAGTGTGAAGTCAATGTGTAAACCTGCAGTGGCCATTTGCTAAGGATATTAGAGCACAGGGCAACTTCACTGGAGCTACTGAGCTTCTCCAATGCGCCTGCCAACTGCCTGGAATTCCTGGACTAATGGCCAAAAAAGCAGCAGGATGATGTATAAAGATTTGCTGCCAAATATGGTGGAGTTGGCATCAGTGCCTTTGGCTCAGTACTGCAGTTCCCACTGTGAAGATCAGTGATTATTGCTTTAATAAGCAGTTCTTAAGTGAGGTACCTGATACGTGTTGTTGCAAGAGATGGAGTGCCAAAGGCACAAAAGATGGAGAGGTTATAAAAAAAAAACACAACACCCTTATCCTTGGTGCTCACCATACAACTTTCCTAGGGGTTTATTATTATTGAAAAAATTGCTTTGAGTTATTTCTCCAACAAGAGTACACACAAAGAGATTTCCCAGTGGGTTGTTTATCTGTTGATGTGCCAGGAGTGCCCAGATTTCTGAGTCCCATTTTGTAAGAATCAACAATGCAGAAGTGCAGATCTCCAAAACTTGATACTAAACTGTATCCAAAAGCGTAACACTGTTCTACAAGATATCACCATGACATTAATAAAACCCNTGCATTGACGGAAGTAAGCACAGACAAGTTTCAATGCATACTACAAAGATGATCAGAGGACTAGAGCACCTTCTGTATGAGGACAGGCTGAAGAAGTTGGGGTTGTTCAGCCTGGAGATGAGAAGGCTCTGGGGAGCACTTGAGGGGGGCCTACTGTAAAGGTGGGGAGAGACTGTTTGTAAGAACATGCAGCAACAGGACAAAGGAAATGGTTTTAAACAAGAGCAGAGCAGGTTTAGATTAGACATTAGAAAATGGTTCTTCCCAACGAGGGTGGTGAGGCACAGGAACAGGCTGCCCAGAGAAGTAAGTGGTGGAGACATTGAAAGCCAGGCTTGAGAAGCTCTAAGCAACCTGATCTAGTGCAAGGTGTCCTTGCTCACTGCAGGGAAGTTGGATTAGATAATTTTGAAGCTCTCTTCCAGCTCAACAGCTTCTATTCTATTCTAAGAGATGCCAGCAGGGCTCTGAAAAGATTCTTATTCCAAAATCTCCATTAAGACCTTTTTCTCTTTAAACATCAGAACTGGAGACATACTTACGCACACATAACTTATCAGCAGGCCAAGTCTATCAAGCATATGCATAGTTTCTTTTGGTTTCATTGATACTAAAAGAAACAGGAAAGGGAAGGCAATGTGGTGTTCAGAAACAGGTTAGTTGCTGGTTTATTTTTATAATGGAAACATTAATTTTACAGTCTGATTCTTGGCAATAATTAATTCAGATGTAAAGAAAGAACTTGTACATTAGTGACACATTTTATATATGAAAGATAGTGTCTTAGTTCATCACATATTCTGCAGTTAATATAGAAGATTAAGTTTAGAGAAAAAGGTAAAAGGTCAGCCCTGTAAAAAAAAAATGCCCTAAAAAACAGGGGTTGGATCTCTTAAGATTTCCACAAGTAATATCTCTTACTGAAGCACAGAAGGTCTGCACATTCTGTAGTCAAGAAAAATCCCAAAACGATGTGACTTGTGGCATATGTAACTATTATTCCGAGGTTCTATGCACAAGTTGCCAAAAAATGTTCCCATTAGCAAATGGGGAACAGAAGTTTACAAAGGCAGGTTTGTCTCGGGCTTACCAGCAGATGGAGTTGGAACCAGGGTCTTGATATGCATCATCATTAACATGAGTAAAGGTTCATTTCTGGAATAGCAGCACATAGCTGGTGTACTAGTGACATATCAATTTATTAGAGAACAAATATGCAAGATGTAAGTGGAGAGATTTTTATTCAAGTACAAGTGAGAAAATATACTTGAGGAGCCTGGAATCTGTGTTGCAATGCCTAACACTATTAGGAAAAGGTAAGAAAAAGGACAAATATGACTATTCCCATTCATAAGCAATAGACAGGGCTATGAAGTCAAGTGTAAGGCTTTAAACTACTTCCAGAGAAAGCAAGCTTTTGACAAAAAAAAAGCACTGTGCCAAAGAACACATTATTACAGATCCTCTTTACATACAGTTAATTACAGCTTCCCTCTGACTTATCTGTGTTGATAAATCTGATGACAAATATGGTACCTGGAAAGTTTGGGACTGAACACTTTAAGAATTTATTTAATGAAATCAAGAAGTTAAAAAAATTTGAAGGAAACCTTACTTCCCCCCTTCTTCCCTCTCAGTACACAATGTTCCAGCTGTAGATATAGATGCTCCTCACCTAAAATAATAATGGAACAAAGCAGCTAATTGCTTCCACTTCCATGAAACATATGAAACAAGACTCGCTCTCTGACTATTGTCTTTTGGTATGAGGACATTCCGTGAGTCTTTGCATTGGAAGAAGGTATTCTGACTGCAGACCACAAACCTCTCATTAAAATTCTAAAGCAGAAACTTATTATCTGGCTGATACTTTACAGAAGTGGATATTAAAGCGAACCTCTTATCATTATGATATCATAGTTAAGTTATTTGAAAAACAGAGGAAACCCACACTTTTCCTATTGACTGCTAGAGATGAAAAAGGTTGCTACAAAGAAATCCCTTACTATACCACCCTGGCCTCCTTCTCCTGTTGAAGTAGGACCATGTATCATGCAAGTCAAAGCACAAATAACAAAAATCCCCCAGCATGATTTCCTGCAGCTTGTGTAGGCTTTAAAACCTGGGCAAAGTAGGTGAGAATTGCTGCCACCTGGACTGGCAGTTTTCTACACTCATTGCACAGGTGCAAATGGTTGCAAAGAGTTGGGAAGGGAAGGAGCTAGAACATGCAATCCAAAAGGACTTGGGAATTTGTGGACAAATAGCCAAGCCATCCTGCTCACTGGCAGCCCCTGGAGCAGCGACAGGAACAGAGAAGTCAGTTGATTTTCAGTGGCCACCTGAGTTGCTTGGAATGACTGCTGTGAAGGTGAGAAAGTCGTTCTTTTGAGCACTAAGAGGCTTAGCCACACCTGAAAGTAAATATGTGTGGTCACCTAAAACTTTTGCTTAGTGCCTTCTTCGCAAATGCTTGATGTGGCTACAGGCAACACAACCAGGAGCATGCTGTCACTAGGCACATGTCCTGGTTTTGGGCCAAAATTACTAAATTAGCCCCCCAGAGACAGATGGCCCTCCCTC